>JAUCBJ010006511.1:0-90004 GCA_032718475.1 Nemertoderma westbladi | reverse complement strand
GCAGTATTGCTGCCAAACTCTCTAGCCAAACACACCATTGTTTACTTATTGTGTCTGGTAGGACTTGGTCCCATGGGCACTTAAGGAGGTAAACATCCCTTAGGATTTGTTTGCCAACTACTATAACTGGTGCCACCAGACCCAGCGGGTCATACATTTTAGCTATGTTTGAAACATAAGCTCGTTTTGTGTGGACCAGAACACAACAATATTAATAGGGAGATAGGCTACTTATTTCTCAACTCAGACAGCCACAGATAGGGGGTGTTCTGACACAATCAAAATTCATCCATCTCCAGCGGAAAGACGTAGCAAATAACAGCTGATTACTTCTATAAATGTAAGTGTTACCTGTTCTTTTGACTTTCATTTAAGATTCTTTATCTCGTCTGGACAAACTACAAAACTCCACATTGCTAGGTAACGCAGGTAAGGAAGACTGAACGTCTGCGAAACTATCTACATGTATTGAGGTGTCTGGAGCACGGAAAGATGAACATCCATCATCGTCATTTGCTACTGAACTCTGTTTATCCTGGTAGTCATGGTTACAAACCTTCGAATCCGTTCCATTGCAACTAAATAAGTCTGCAAGACCTTGTAGTTCATCGGTATCTACACTCACTACATTAGATTGGTTATTCATCAAATTGTCTGTCTCTCCAGTCACGTCTGTAGAGTCTACAGGGTTTATTACAGGAACATTAATTAAACAAAATGGTTCAACATAATAATTCTCACAACTTATGCGATGTTCCTACGTATTTACTGCAACAAACTGCAGGATTGATCAATAGTGATCCAATTAATGCTGGTCAAATTTAATGGGTCACACTGCCAGCCAGGTTGGACCGGTATCATACAGTATAATATTCCTCATCTTTAAATTATCTACTGTAACTCCGTTTCAAACTTACTTAGGGGCCTATTATTTTATACAGATGTCCCTAATTATGGGTCAATTCGATGTAAATATACTTTTAGTCATAACACTGAATGCTTAATAATTTATTTTACTACTACTTATTTTACAACTAATGGGTGACACCATTCTGTATGGCGGTCGGCCACTCATTCAAACTCCAGATACCCCGTGCTCGGCTGCTGCAGAGAAACACGACATTCCACTTCCGAGTCATTGATCCCTGGAACTCGCTATCCAATGCCGTTGTAACCGCCCCCAACCTTAACTCTTTTAAAACCCGTTTCTTAAATTTACCCCATCATGGTGGTCCATGTAAAAGTAAAATATCTTCCATAGTAACTCTTAACTTTTTACTCTTTTTACTTATTAACTTTTAATATTTTTCTCGCCTTAATTAAAACTTTTATCACCACTTTTTAACTTTTTCTAACCTTGATTAAAACTTTATATCACTACTTTTTAACTAACTTTTTCTAGCCTCTATTAAAACTTTTTATAACTATATTTAATTATACACATTAGACCTCATTAATATTTAATATCTTAATAACTAATTGACAAACTGCATTTATTTATTTTGATCCTATATAATCGACGTTTTCAACTATGTACTGTATGCTCTGAAGCCATAATTTAAATTAGTTTACACATGTTTTTTTTAAGTATGATTTTATGCTACATACTTTCGTTTACGTACACTCTTATCAACCAACATTAATTAGTGCAAGGTAGTAGTAGGTAAGGTACTTAGTTTGTTTCAGTTTAAATATTTTGACAGTAGTTTTATATTATGTTTGCAGTTTGCACAGGTGCAATAAGCTTCTGCTTCCTCCATCTCAATATTAAACATTGCATTATATACCGGTACAAGCTGTGGCGTTACAGATGTACAGATCTACAACCAACACATGAGAGTAAAAACCCAAGCAATCATTTTCTGAACATCCATTCAAACAATTTGATTCAATCAATCAGTCAATGATATTGCCTGTCCTGTTTTATAAATACTTTAAGTTGTTATGGGCTGTTCTGTTTGATTGGTTCTTATGTGATTACTTGCTCATATTTGCCGGTATTAAATGCACTAAATCAACAAGCAATCAATGTAACTTAGTAGTTTACATTTAATTAAATATTAGCAGTATGCCGGGCCGGTATAATGGTAGCTCTATGTACTCTCAGACTCTAACCAACTTACGTATGAGTGATTGTTTGCAGTGCCTGACGTAATAATGAAATAATGCAGGAATATACTTTAAGGGGTGGGGGGGAGGGGTGGATACTAATTTTGGTTAAAATTACGATTTTTTTTTTATTTCATCTAAAGCAGATAAAGCTTTTATATCTGTCTGTCGGTCTTTCTAATCAAAATTTGATAAAGCAATATCAGTTTGTCCGTCAAAGTCTAAGAAAGCGCCCCATCCAGCTAACACTTTTGTTTTATTCCTATTTACTGTAATTTAATTCGGTAATCTAATCTACCAAGTCAATTTTACTAAGTCTGTCTGACGGTCTGTCCATCGTTTTTCTGTCTGTCGACATCTGTCCATTGACGGACGCACATTGACAGACAGACAGATTAGATTTTGCCACAGCATGAAAACTAATATCTGAAATGAAATCACCTCAAAAACCCCAAAGCGAAAATTCCAGTTGTTTGCCTCTTTAATTGTTATTAAGAGGAATAAATTACCATTTTAATTATTACACAGTCAGAGAGATCATTTTGGGCGGGAAGGTTTAAAAACTTTAAATGCATTTTACTGGTCTTTATTATTTCTCGATTTTGGGATTTTCTAAATTTTAATAAATGCTACTCCTCCGCCATTTCTCAATGGATTTTGATTCTTTTTTTTTGTTCAGATCATAAACTCAATAAGAATATAACTCTTTGACAGAATTTTGGAATTCGACTTTGTTCTCATTTTATAACCAAAAATGTAGTCATATGTATGAAAAAAGTCAATTTTCTAAATTTTGAATTACGAAAAGTGCCCTAAAAATTTAATTTTTGTGAAATTTGTAATTTTGTCAAAGAGTTTTGTGGAAACATACCTCATGAATGTTCTCAGCAAGTTTCAGCAAATTCCACCAAAGATTGAATGAGGAGTAGTGTTTTAGACGACTAACCAATGAAAATTGACTTTTTTTGCCAGCAGCCAATCAGAAACGAGTATTTTGAGATTTTGACTACAGAAATGGAAAGCCCATTTTATTGCCTTTTACTCCATACAGTATATAGTTTTGCTAGCATCAAGTTAAGTTTTTATAGTGAATATGAAGCTTTATCTAACCCTTCCAGAATTGGTATTAAGAATATAATACAATATGATGGACTCTGCTCTAGGTTCTAGGATAGAGGCCAGGCCTCTTTACAGCTTTAATCTTTGTAAAATACCGTACCGTACATATCGTTCATATCGTACCGTACAGCAGTACATAACTGGACATTTTAATGTAGGTAAATATTGTAATATGTAATACAGTAGGCCCTAATAATGAATTGTGAAAAAGATTATTGTGTACTGGTACCCATTGCGAGAAAAGATTTACAGAGAAAAGTAATATGATCCGACATCGGAAAACTGCACATCCCGACGACGTCAATAATGTCGACGAAATTGTCAAACCACTAGGAAATAATCGTTGTGGTCATTTTAAAAAAACATTCAATACCATTATGGTTCTGCTGGCTATTGATTCTATTAAATAAATACACAATGTTCAAGAACATTTTGATTATGTGGGAATATCTATAAACTAGTATTTTCATGTAGGCATTGCATTGTCGCCAAGCTACTTATGAGATAAACAAAATGTTCTAGAACATTGTGTATTTATTTAATAGAATAAATGGCCTTCAGCAGAAGCAAATACAGTACAACAGAGTCACTACCCTCAATACCCCGCCTCCCCCCTCCACCTCACTACCCTCAATACCCCGCCTCCCCCCTCCACCTCACTACCCTCAATACCCCGCCTCCCCCCTCCACCTCACTACCCTCAATACCCCGCCTCCCCCCTCCACCTCACTACCCTCAATACCCCGCCTCCCCCCTCCACCTCACTACCCTCAATACCCCGCCTCCCCCCTCCACCTCACTACCCTCAATACCCCGCCTCCCCCCTCCACCTCACTACCCTCAATACCCCGCCTCCCGCCTCCCCCCTCCCCCCGTTTCTTCTCACCAACCCCCCCCCCCCCCCCCCCTTGCCATTGTCTTCAATCCTTACACCTCCGGATCACAACGTGTCCAGAGTGCACAATACTAGCTTCTGCTATGTGTACTTGGAGCACCTTACAACATGTATTCAACATTACAAAACAAAAAAATATAAAAAGAAATTGCCTACCTATAAAATAAAATGCACTGGGGGGGGGGGGGGGGGGGGGGGTCATCTCAGCTTCATTCCCCTGGGCGCCAGATGGGCTCGCTACGGCTCTGGTTTCACACGCTTGTGCGACTAATTGCTAATGTTTAATAGTAGCAGTAATGCAATCCAACCGCAATCAGATATTTTTCGTTTAATCGACAAATTTATAACTTTAATTCGTAATTTTCAGACCGAGATTCACAAAGCAAGAAATGGAACAGCTACTGTCCGAGCGCAATGACTTGAAACTCAATTTAATGAGGATCGAGGAAGAATTAGAGTTCTATAAATCGCGTTGGGAGTCGGAGTTTGTCGGACGAAGGGAACACAATTCGGTGGAGGGGCCGAAACCGAGTCGGGGCGAGTCGGGGGTCACGAGGTTGTTCTCGCGGATGTTCTCCACGTCAGTGGAGGAGGAGACCGGAAGTCCCAAAGGGAAAGGGGCGTCTAAAAAGGGGAGGAAAGGCTCCACCAAGGTGAAATCAGACGCCAAGAAACAATAGAGTTACGGACACTATTAAACAGACTAATTAAATATATAAATGGACATTTATGTGGTATAAGCTATGAAGTAAAATAAATTGCATTTTCATTAATAAAATTTAAATAAAGAAAGATAACTAGGCCATTACAGTAGATTTACTTATACATTATGCAAAAGCAATAACAATGGACCAAACAACGTATTATAGAGGTATATATTAGTTACCTGAAAAGGTGAAATTCTGTGACAAAACATGCCTAAATTTTTACAGTACCTTTGCCTTTACTGTACTTTGACTTTATGGATCACAAAAATTCCAAAAATCTGACCATATTAACATTTTAAATTCCACGTTTGTTTCCATAACAACGTATTTTACATAGCCTCAACAAACTCAAGTTATTGGTGAGCCAAAGTTTGTGAAAACAAACTTTAGTTCAATGACTATTGTTTCACAGAACTCTACACTTCGACAAAGTTACTAAATTTAGTTTCCAGAGCAACGGGAAATTGTTCTAATCACTTAATAAATTGTTTTTTATTATTATTTGGCTCTTACAATATAGACAAACTATTTAAGTGGTGGCAAAAAAAAGTAGACATTTTTGTCGAGCGATATTATCTGGCGAGCGTAGCGAGACAAATAAGAAAGCAATAGAAAAAATGTTACTTTTTGGCACCACTTACGTCTTTTTATTTGTTGTAAGTCTTGTCACTTTTATCTGGGCCTATTTCAGCATAATATCGTTCATCGAAACTTCTTCCGTAGTGAAATACCGTTAGGCCTATATAAAGCCAAATAGCAAAATAGGTAATATATAGGCCCTATTATAATATTCTACAATTTATGTCGCAGTGTCCGAGTGGATACCGGTACGGCGCCTGAACTGCTTACACAATAGTGTTTGGTGGTCCAGGTTCGAATCCGACTAAAGGCTGTAGAAATTTCGCACTGTTGTGTCCCTACGCAAGACACTTTAGACATTAGTGCCTACGTCAACCCAGCGGTATAATGGGAACCTGGCTTTGCTGGGGTAATGATAATAAAAGCGCTTTGAGTATGCTGAGCGTAGAAAAGCGCTATATAAATAACCAATATTATTATTATTACAATAGGCCTATTAAATAATCAGTGTATACCATCAGCGCTATATATTTAAATGCAATATTATTAGTAATTCATGGAAATTACTTACCTACTTACTTATAAATTTCTTACTTACTTACTAATTGAAAACAATTGAACTTAAACAATAAAATATATTACACCTAAAATCAATACAACAATCCCAATTTGGTTATGCGAAAAATCTCCGCTAACTTTCGTGGAAATTAGATATAATTTCATTACAGTGATATTGATTTGATCAGTTACCTTAATATGTGGGACAATTTTTGATACATTTAAAAATTGTATGATGCTTCTACTGTAGGCCATAGTTACCGAGATACAGCAATAAATTATTATTAAATAAATAAAATTAATACAACACTCCCACATTGAGTTAAAACAGCTTATTGTAAATTTATAAATTTTTCTGGAACATCACTATTTTAAGGTGGCTGAATGAGGCCACTTTTAATATAAAAAATAGTTTCACTTGAAAGGTAAGCTCACCCGCGGTGAGCCATATGAGATCAAAATTATTAGTATTAGTAAAATTATTAAGTTTAATGATATAAAAGTATTGAGCACGGTAAGGCCTACAGATAGATTTATAATACACGAAACTTGTAATCACAAATACATGGTACTGTTATCTTTGTTGACTTCTTCAAGGCCTTTGATTCAGTCTCTCGCTCACGGATGTTCAGCATATTTTCATTATATGGGATTCCTGATGAAATTATTGCAGCAATCAGATTAGTATACGATGGTTCGACAACATTTGTGTCTACAGTTGACGGTGACACATAACCATTTGAAGTGTTATGGGGCGTCCTCCAGGGAGACACACTTGCACCATTCTTGTTCATTATTGTGGTTGACTATGTTCTACGCATGTCCTTAGATCATCATAATGATGATGGGGTGATGATAACTCCACCTACTGGCTCCAGAAGTCGAGGAAATCCCTCCAAGTACCTAACTGATCTAGACTCTTAGGAGTACTCTAAGAATCACTAGAGGGAGCCCAACTGCTCCTCAGCTCATTAGGGCTGCTTCTAGTGTGGGTCTTTTTATTAACTCCAAAAAGACCAAAATTTTAACAGTTAACTTTGAAAGTCCTCACCAAGCCTCTGACCGGATGAGCATAAGCTCAAAGTATGGTATGCTTGAGCATGTGGACGATTTCTGTTACCTGGGATTGTCGATCCGGAAGTCAGGTAAGGACTTTCGAATACCTTAAGGGAAAGGCATACCATGCTTATTCACTCCATAAGGCCGCCAAAGTACAAGATTCCCCCACACCACCTCCTATCAGCCGAGGCGGGCCCTTCCCCCACACCGCCTCCCCATCAGCCGAGACGGGAATTCCCTTCCCCCACACTGCCTCTTCTGAGACGGGAATTCCCTTCCCCCACACCGCCTCCTATCAGCCGAGACAGGAATTCCCTTCCCACACACCGCCTCCTCTGAGACAGGAATTCCCTTCCCCCTCACCACCTCTTATCAACCGAGACGGGAATTCCCTCCACCCACACCGCCTCCTATCAGCCGAGACGGGAATTCCCTTCCCCCACACCGCCTCCTCTGAGACGGGAATTATCTTCCCCCACACCGCCTCTTATCAGCCGAGACGGGAATTACCTTCCCCCACACCGCCTCCTATCAGCCGAGACGGGAATTCCCTTCCCCCACACCGCCTCCTATCAGCCGAGACGAGAATTCCCTTCCCCCACACCGCCTCCTCCGAGACGGGATTCCCTTGCCCCACACTGCCTCCTATCAGCCGAGATGGGAATTCCTTTCCGCCACCACCGCCTCCTCAGAGACGGGAATTCCCTTCCCCCACACCACCTCTTATCAGCCGAGATGGGAATTCCCTTCCCCCACACCGCCTCCTCTGAGACAGGAATTCCCTTCCCCCTCACCGCCTCTTATCAGCCGAGATGGGAATTCCCTTCCCCCACACCGCCTCCTCTGAGACGGGAATTCCCTTCCACCACACCGCCTCTTATCAGCCAAAACGGGAATTCCCTTCCCCCACACCGCCTCCTATCAGCCGAGACGGGAATTTCCTTCCCCCACACCGCCTCCTATCAGCCGAGACGAGAATTCCCTTCCCCCACACCACCACCTATCAGCCGAGATGGGAATTCCCTTCCCCCACACCGCCTCCTCCGAGTCAGGAATTCCCTTCCCCCGCACCGCCTCCTATCAGCCAAGACCGGAATTCCCTTCCCCCACACCACCTCCTATCAGCCGAGACGGGAATTCCCTTCCCCCACACCGCCTCCTCCGAGTCAGGAATTCCCTTCCCCCGCACCGCCTCCTATCAGCCGAGACGGGAATTCCCTTCCCCCACACCGCCTCCTCCGAGTCAGGAATTCCCTTCCCCCGCACCGCCTCCTATCAGCCAAGACCGGAATTCCCTTCCCCCACACCACCTCCTATCAGCCGAGACGGGAATTCCCTTCCCCCACACCGCCTCCTATCAGCCGAGACGGGAATTCCCTTCCCCCACACCGCCTCCTCCGAGTCAGGAATTCCCTTCCCCCGCACCGCCTCCTATCAGCCGAGACGGGAATTCCCTTCCCCCACACCGCCTCCTCCAAGTCAGGAATTCCCTTCCCCCGCACCGCCTCCTATCAGCCGAGACGGGAATTCCCTTCCCCCACACCGCCTCCTCCGAGTCAGGAATTCCCTTCCCCCGCACCGCCTCCTATCAGCCGAGACGGGAATTCCCTTCCCCCACACCGCCTCCTCCGAGTCAGGAATTCCCTTCCCCCGCACCGCCTCCTATCAGCCGAGACGGGAATTTCCTTCCCCCACACCGCCTCCTCCGAGTCAGGAATTCCCTTCCCCCGCACCGCCTCCTATCAGCCAAGACCGGAATTCCCTTCCCCCACACCACCTCCTATCAGCCGAGACGGGAATTCCCTTCCCCCACACTGCCTCCTCCGAGTCAGGAATTCCCTTCCCCCACACCGCCTCCTATCAGCCGAGACGGGAATTCCCTTCCCCCACACCGCCTCCTCCGAGTCGGGAATTCCCTTCCCCCACACCGCTTCCTCCGAGTCAGGAATTCCCTTCCCCCGCACCGCCTCCTATCAGCCAAGACCGGAATTCCCTTCCCCCACACCACCTCCTATCAGCCGAGATGGGAATTCCCTTCCCCCACACCGCCTCCTCTGAGACAGGAATTCCCTTCCCCCTCACCGCCTCTTATCAGCCGAGACGGGAATTCCCTTCCCCCACACCGCCTCCTCTGAGACGGGAATTCCCTTCCACCACACCGCCTCTTATCAGCCAAAACGGGAATTCCCTTCCCCCACACCGCCTCCTATCAGCCGAGACGGGAATTCCCTTCCCCCACACCACCTCCTATCAGCCAAGACGGGAATTCCCTTCCCCCACACCGCCTCCTATCAGCTGAGACGGGAATTACCTTCCCCCACACCGCCTCCTATCAGCCAAGACGGAAATTCCCTTCCCCCACTCCGCCTCCTCCAAGACGGGAATTCCCTTCCCTCACACCACCTCCTATGAGGCGAGACGGGAATTCCCTTCCCCCACACTGCCTCCTCCGAGATGGGAATTCCCTTCCCCCACACCGCCTCATATCAGCCGAGATGGGAATTCCCTTCCCCCAACTGCCTCCTATCAGCTGAGACAGGAATTCCCTTCCCCCACACCACCCCCTATTAGCCGAGACGGGAATTCCCTTCCCCCACACCGCCTCCTATCAGCCAAGACGGGAATTCCCTTCCCCCACACCGCCTCCTATCAGCTGAGACGGGAATTCCCTTCCCCCCACACTGCCTCCTCCGAGACGGGAATTCCCTTCCCTCACACCACCTCCTATCAGCCGAGATGGGAATTCCCTTCCCCCACACCGCCTCCTCCGAGAGGGGAATTCCATTCCCCCACACCGCCTCCTATCAGTCGAGACGGGAATTCCCTTCCCCCACACCGCCTCCTATCAGCCGAGACAGGAATTCCCTTCCCCCACACTGCCTCCTATCAGCCGAGGCGGGAATTCTCATACCCCACACTGCCCCCTATCAGCTGAGATGGGAATTTCCTTCCCCCACACCACTTCCTCCGAGATGGGAATTCCATTCCCCCACACTGCCTCCTCCGAGATGGGAATTCCCTTCCCCCACACTGACTTCTCCGAGATGGTAATTCCCTTCCCCCACACCTCCTCCTATCAGCCGAGACGGGAATTCCCTTCCCCCACACCGCCTCCTATCAGCTGAGACGGGAATTCCCTTCCCCCACACCGCCTCCTATCAGCTGAGACGGGAATTCCCTTCCCCCACACTGCCTCCTATCAGCCGAGACGGGAATTCCCTTCCCCCACACCACCACCTCCGAGATGGGAATTCCCTTCCCCCACACCGCCTCCTATCAGCCGAGACGGGAATTCCCTTCCCCACACCGCCTCCTATCAGCCAAGACGGGAATTCCCTTCCGCCACACCGCCTCCTATCAGCCGAGACGGGAAATCCCTCCCCCCACACCGCCTCCTATAAGCCAAGGCGGAAATTCCCTTACCCCACACCGCCTCCTATCAGCCGAGACGGGAATTCCTTCTCCCACACCGCCTCCTATCAGCTGAGACGGGAATTCCCTTCCCCCACCCCGCCTCCTCTGAGACGGGAATTCCCTCCCCCCACACCGCCTCTTATCAGCCGAGATGGGAATTCCCCCCCCCCCCCCCCGCCTCCTATCAGCCGAGACGGGAATTCCCTTCCCCACACCGCCTCCTATCAGCCGAGACGGGAATTTCCTTCCCCCACACCGCCTCCTATCAGCCGAGACGAGAATTCCCTTCCCCCACACCACCACCTATCAGCCGAGATGGGAATTCCCTTCCCCCACACCGCCTCCTCCGAGTCAGGAATTCCCTTCCCCCGCACCGCCTCCTATCAGCCAAGACCGGAATTCCCTTCCCCCACACCACCTCCTATCAGCCGAGACGGGAATTCCCTTCCCCCACACCGCCTCCTCCGAGTCAGGAATTCCCTTCCCCCGCACCACCTCCTATCAGCCGAGACGGGAATTCCCTTCCCCCACACCGCCTCCTCCGAGTCAGGAATTCCCTTCCCCCGCACCGCCTCCTATCAGCCAAGACCGGAATTCCCTTCCCCCACACCACCTTATCAGCCGAGACGGGAATTCCCTTCCCCCACACCGCCTCCTATCAGCCGAGACGGGAATTTCCTTCCCCCACACCGCCTCCTATCAGCCGAGACGAGAATTCCCTTCCCCCACACCACCACCTATCAGCCGAGATGGGAATTCCCTTCCCCCACATCGCCTCCTCCGAGTCAGGAATTCCCTTCCCCCGCACCGCCTCCTATCAGCCAAGACCGGAATTCCCTTCCCCCACACCACCTCCTATCAGCCGAGACGGGAATTCCCTTCCCCCACACCGCCTCCCCCGAGTCAGGAATTCCCTTCCCCCGCACCGCCTCTTATCAGCCGAGACGGGAATTCCCTTCCCCCACACCGCCTCCTCCGAGTCAGGAATTCCCTTCCCCCGCACCGCCTCCTATCAGCCAAGACCGGAATTCCCTTCCCCCACACCACCTCCTATCAGCCGAGACGGGAATTCCCTTCCCCCACACCGCCTCCTATCAGCCAAGACCGGAATTCCCTTCCCCCGCACCGCCTCCTATCAGCCGAGACGGGAATTCCCTTCCCCCACACCGCCTCCCCCGAGTCAGGAATTCCCTTCCCCCGCACCGCCTCTTATCAGCCGAGACGGGAATTCCCTTCCCCCACACCGCCTCCTCCGAGTCAGGAATTCCCTTCCCCCGCACCGCCTCTTATCAGCCGAGACCGGAATTCCCTTCCCCCGCACTGCCTCCTATCAGCCAAGACCGGAATTCCCTTCCCCCGCACCGCCTCCTATCAGCCGAGACGGGAATTCCCTTCCCCCACACCGCCTCCCCCGAGTCAGGAATTCCCTTCCCCCGCACCGCCTCTTATCAGCCGAGACGGGAATTCCCTTCCCCCACACCGCCTCCTCCGAGTCAGGAATTCCCTTCCCCCGCACCGCCTCCTATCAGCCAAGACCGGAATTCCCTTCCCCCACACCACCTCCTATCAGCCGAGACGGGAATTCCCTTCCCCCACACCGCCTCCTATCAGCCGAGATGGGAATTCCCTTCCCCCCACACCGCCTCCTCCGAGTCAGGAATTCCCTTCCCCCGCACCGCCTCCTATCAGCCGAGACGGGAATTCCCTTCCCCCACACCGCCTCCTCCGAGTCAGGAATTCCCTTCCCCCGCACTGCCTCCTATCAGCCGAGACGGGAATTCCCTTCCCCCACACCGCCTCCTCCGAGTCAGGAATTCCCTTCCCCCGCACCGCCTCCTATCAGCCGAGACGGGAATTCCCTTCCCCCACACCGCCTCCTCCGAGTCAGGAATTCCCTTCCCCCGCACCGCCTCCTATCAGCCGAGACGGGAATTTCCTTCCCCCACACCGCCTCCTCCGAGTCAGGAATTCCCTTCCCCCGCACCGCCTCCTATCAGCCAAGACCGGAATTCCCTTCCCCCACACCACCTCCTATCAGCCGAGACGGGAATTCCCTTCCCCCACACTGCCTCCTCCGAGTCAGGAATTCCCTTCCCCCGCACCGCCTCCTATCAGCCGAGACGGGAATTCCCTTCCCCCACACTGCCTCCTCCGAGTCGGGAATTCCCTTCCCCCACACCGCTTCCTCCGAGTCAGGAATTCCCTTCCCCCGCACCGCCTCCTATCAGCCAAGACCGGAATTCCCTTCCCCCACACCACCTCCTATCAGCCGAGATGGGAATTCCCTTCCCCCACACCGCCTCCTCTGAGACAGGAATTCCCTTCCCCCTCACCGCCTCTTATCAGCTGAGACGGGAATTCCCTTCCCCCACACCGCCTCCTCAGAGACGGGAATTCCCTTCCACCACACCGCCTCTTATCAGCCAAAACGGGAATTCCCTTCCCCCACACTGCCTCCTATCAGCCGAGACGGGAATTCCCTTCCCCCACACCACCTCCTATCAGCCAAGACGGGAATTCCCTTCCCCCACACCGCCTCCTATCAGCTGAGACGGGAATTACCTTCCCCCACACCGCCTCCTATCAGCCAAGACGGAAATTCCCTTCCCCCACTCCGCCTCCTCCAAGACGGGAATTCCCTTCCCTCACACCACCTCCTATGAGGCGAGACGGGAATTCCCTTCCCCCACACTGCCTCCTCCGAGATGGGAATTCCATTCCCCCACACCGCCTCATATCAGCCGAGATGGGAATTCCCTTCCCCCAACTGCCTCCTATCAGCCGAGACAGGAATTCCCTTCCCCCACACCACCCCCTATTAGCCGAGACGGGAATTCCCTTCCCCCACACCGCCTCCTATCAGCCAAGACGGGAATTCCCTTCCCCACACCGCCTCCTATCAGCTGAGACGGGAATTCCCTTCCCCCCACACTGCCTCCTCCGAGACGGGAATTCCCTTCCCTCACACCACCTCCTATCAGCCGAGATGGGAATTCCCTTCCCCCACACCGCCTCCTCCGAGAGGGGAATTCCATTCCCCCACACCGCCTCCTATCAGTCGAGACAGGAATTCCCTTCCCCCACACCGCCTCCTATCAGCCGAGACAGGAATTCCCTTCCCCCACACTGCCTCCTATCAGCCGAGGCGGGAATTCTCATACCTCACACTGCCCCCTATCAGCTGAGACGGGAATTTCCTTCCCCCACACCACTTCCTCCGAGATGGGAATTCCATTCCCCCACACTGCCTCCTCCGAGATGGGAATTCCCTTCCCCCACACTGACTTCTCCGAGATGGTAATTCCCTTCCCCCACACCTCCTCCTATCAGCCGAGACGGGAATTCCCTTCCCCCACACCGCCTCCTATCAGCTGAGACGGGAATTCCCTTCCCCCACACCGCCTCCTATCAGCTGAGACGGGAATTCCCTTCCCCCACACTGCCTCCTATCAGCCGAGACGGGAATTCCCTTCCCCCACACCACCACCTCCGAGATGGGAATTCCCTTCCCCCACACCGCCTCCTATCAGCCGAGACGGGAATTCCCTTCCCCACACCGCCTCCTATCAGCCAAGACGGGAATTCCCTCCGCGGCATGACTGGTCCTCTCTGTTGCAACAGCCAAGTGTGAGATCCAGCTTCACACTACAGCTGAGCAACAGGTATGAGGCTCTTGCCTCTGAGGCGGCAGATCACTGTGAGGGCTATACTGCCTTTACAGAAGCAGTTAAGTTAGCAGCTGCAGAAACAGTTCCTGTATACCCTCGAAACAGGAAAAGGGCCCCCTGGACTGACAACAAAATTCAGAAGTGCCGAAATGACCTTCATAAGGCGCACAAAGAGTCCCGACTCAAACAGACTACAGCGGCCAAGAATGCAGTTAAGGCTGCATCTAGGTCCCTGAACAGGCAGTACTCTGCTAATCTACAGGAGCTAATAAACCAACAGGTTGATGCCATCAATGATGCTGACGACAGCAGGCAATCATCCCAGGCATGGAAATCGATCAATCTGCTTACTGGGCGGAAAAGCCAACCAACCACCAAGGTTAAGGCTGAATCACCAGCCGATCGCCTCAATGGTTGGAAAGCCCACTTTGAAAAGCTCCTCAATAATGACAGGGTATTGCCTGATAACTTTATAGAAGTAAAAGTGTCTGAGTCTGTACTCCCAGATATTCCCATTGGCGATATCTCCTTTGCAGAAGTGAAGGCTGCAGCAAAGAGCATTAAGACCAATCGTGCCAGTGGAGTAGATGGTGTTCCCCCTGAGGTCTTTAAAATACCTGAGTGTTTAAAGCTCATCTATCCCATCATAGTAGACATGTACCGAACAACAAGAGTCCCACAAGAAATGAAAACAAATAAGTTGGTGCCAGTTCCCAAGAAGGGCAACCTAACACTCTATGGTTCTTTTCGGGGAATCTCATTGATCTCGATTGCTGCAAAGCTATACAATAGGATTCTATTAAATCGCATCAGGGATCCCATTGAGAGACTGCTCCGTGGAAATCAGAATGGGTTCCGTAAAGGTCGTGGGACCATGGAGCCCATTTTGGCACTTAGAAGGATAATTGAAGAGTTATCAAAAAAGAAAGACAGGCATCTGGCTGTTACCTTTGTTGACTTCTTCAAGGCCTTTGATTCAGTCTCTCGCTCACGTATGTTCAGCATACTTTCATTATATGGGATTCCTGATGAAATTATTGCAGCAATCAGATCAGTATATGATGGTTCGACAACATTTGTGTCTACTGTTGACGGTGACACAGAACCATTTGAAGTGTTGTGGGGCGTCCTCCAAGGAGACACACTTGCACCATTCTTGTTCATTATTGTGGTTGACTATGTTCTACGCATGTCCTTAGATCATTATAATGATGATGGGGTGATGATAACTCCACCTACTGGCTCCAGAAGTCGAGGAAATCCTGCCAAGTACCTAACTGATCTAGACTTTGCTGATGACTTAGGAGTACTATCAGAATCATTAGAGGGAGCCCAACGGCTCCTCAGCTCATTAGAACATGCTGCTTCTAGTGTTGGTCTTTTTATTAACTCCAGAAAGACCAAAATTCTGACAGTTAACTTTGAAAGTCCTCAGCAAGTCTCTGATCGGATGAGCATAAGCTCAAAGGATGGTATGCTTGAGCATGTGGACGACTTCTGTTACCTGGGATCATGGATCCGGAAGTCAGGTGAGGACCTTCGAATACGTAAGGGAAAGGCATGGGCAGCCTTGAATAGGCTTTCCAGGATTTGGAAGTCACCGAGAATTAATCGGAAACTTAAGGTCCGATTATTTAGAGCAGCAGTAGTTCCAGTACTCCTCTACGGGAGTCCATGCTGGGCTCTAACTACTGAGGACACCAAATCTCTGGATGGCACATTCACAAGAATGCTACGCCGGGTTCATTGTGTCAAGTACAATGCACACATCTCCAACCAGACACTATATAACATTGGAGGTGTCTCATTGGTTCCCCCAAGCTTGACACTAGAACAAAATCGCCTCCGCTTTGCAGGACATTGCTTTCGCCGTGAGGACCAGCCAGTGCATAATCTTGTACTTTGGCAGCCTCATGGAGTGAATAAGCATGGTGGACAGCCCATGACTTTCTTGAGACGCATCTTAAAGGACACTGGCCTTAAAGATGCGGATGATCTAGCAAATGTCATGGGTGATAGGGAGTTGTGGCGGTGCAATTTTGTTGACAAGCCGGCACAGCATTCTTAAAAATGCAGCTGCAATGCAGCATGCCGATCATAGTAGTAGGAATTCCCTTCCGCCACACCGCCTCCTATCAGCCGAGACGGGAAATCCCTCCCCCCACACCGCCTCCTATAAGCCAAGGTGGAAATTCCCTTACCCCACACCGCCTCCTATCAGTCGAGACGGGAATTCCTTCTCCCACACCGCCTCCTATCAGCTGAGACGGGAATTCCCTTCCCCCACCCCGCCTCCTCTGAGACGGGAATTCCCTCCCCCCACACCGCCTCTTATCAGCCGAGATGGGAATTCCCCCCCCCCCCCGCCTCCTATCAGCCGAGACGGGAATTCCCTTCCCCACACCGCCTCCTATCAGCCGAGACGGGAATTTCCTTCCCCCACACCGCCTCCTATCAGCCGAGACGAGAATTCCCTTCCCCCACACCACCACCTATCAGCCGAGATGGGAATTCCCTTCCCCCACACCGCCTCCTCCGAGTCAGGAATTCCCTTCCCCCGCACCGCCTCCTATCAGCCAAGACCGGAATTCCCTTCCCCCACACCACCTCCTATCAGCCGAGACGGGAATTCCCTTCCCCCACACCGCCTCCTCCGAGTCAGGAATTCCCTTCCCCCACACCGCCTCCTATCAGCCGAGACGGGAATTCCCTTCCCCCACACCGCCTCCTCCGAGTCAGGAATTCCCTTCCCCCGCACCGCCTCCTATCAGCCAAGACCGGAATTCCCTTCCCCCACACCACCTTATCAGCCGAGACGGGAATTCCCTTCCCCCACACCGCCTCCTATCAGCCGAGATGGGAATTCCCTTCCCCCACACCGCCTCCTCCGAGTCAGGAATTCCCTTCCCCCGCACCGCCTCCTATCAGCCGAGACGGGAATTCCCTTCCCCCACACCGCCTCCTCCGAGTCAGGAATTCCCTTCCCCCGCACCGCCTCCTATCAGCTGAGACGGGAATTCCCTTCCCCCACACCGCCTCCTCCGAGTCAGGAATTCCCTTCCCCCGCACCGCCTCCTATCAGCCGAGACGGGAATTCCCTTCCCCCACACCGCCTCCTCTGAGTCAGGAATTCCCTTCCCCCGCACCGCCTCCTATCAGCCGAGACGGGAATTTCCTTCCCCCACACCGCCTCCTCCGAGTCAGGAATTCCCTTCCCCCACACCGCCTCCTATCAGCCAAGACCGGAATTCCCTTCCCCCACACCACCTCCTATCAGCCGAAACGGGAATTCCCTTCCCCCACACCGCTTCCTCGGAGTCAGGAATTCCCTTCCCCCGCACCGCCTCCTATCAGCCAAGACCGGAATTCCCTTCCCCCACACCACCTCCTATCAGCCGAGATGGGAATTCCCTTCCCCCACACCGCCTCCTCCGAGTCAGGAATTCCCTTCCCCCGCACCGCCTCCTATCAGCCAAGACCGGAATTCCCTTCCCCCACACCACCTCCTATCAGCCGAGACGGGAATTCCCTTCCCCCACACCACCTCCTATCAGCCGAGACGGGAATTCCCTTCACCCACACCACTTCATCCGAGACGGGAATTCCCTTCCCCCACACCACCTCCTCTGAGATGGGAATTCCCTTCCCCCACACCACCTCCTCCGAGACGGGAATTCCCTTCCCCCACACCGCCTCCTATCAGCTGAGACGGGAATTCCCTCCCCCTGCACCGCCTCCTATCAGCCGAGATGGGAATTCCCTTCCCCCACATCGCTTCCTATCAGCTGAGACGGGAATTCCCTTCCCCCGCACCGCCTCCTATCAGCCGAGACAGGAATTCCCTTCACCCACACACCGCTTCCTCCGAGATGGGAATTCCCTTCCCCCACACCACCTCCTCCAAGACGGGAATTCCCTCCCCCCACACTGCCTCCTCCGAGACGGGAATTCCCTTCCCCCACACCGCCTCCTCCGAGACGGGAATTCCCTCCCCCACACCGCCTCCTATCAGCCAAGACGGGAATTCCCTTCCCCACACCGCCTCCAATCAGCCGAGGCGGGAATTCTCATACCCCACACCGCCCCCTATCAGCCGAGACAGGAATTCCCTTCCCCCACACAGCCTCCTCTGAGACGGGAATTCCCTTCCCCGACACCGCCTCCTCTGAGATGGGAATTCCCTTCCCCCACACCACCGCCTCCTATCAGCCGAGATGGGAATTCCCTTCCCCCACACCCCCTCCTATCAGCCAAGACGGGAATTCCCTTCCCCCACACTGACTTCTCCGAGATGGGAATTCCCTCCCCCTGCACCGCCTCCTATCAGCCGAGACGGGAATTCCCTTCCCCCACACCGCCTCATATCAGCCGAGACGGGAATTCCCTTCCCCCCACACCACCTCCTATCAGCCGAGACGGGAATTCCCTTCACCCACACACCGCTTCCTCCGAGATGGGAATTCCCTTCCCCCACACCACCTCCTCCAAGACAGGAATTCCCTCCCCCCACACCGCCTCCTCCGAGACGGGAATTCCGTTCCCCCACACCGCCTCCTCCAAGACGGGAATTCCCTTCCCCCACACTGCCTCCTCCGAGATGGGAATTCCCTTCCGCCACACCGCCTCCTCCAAGACGGGAATTCCCTTCCCCCACACCGCCTCCTATCTCGCCTACAATAAACCAGGCAATCAGGAATTCGATTGTTCACATGTAATAATCAAAGCATGAAAACAACAGTTTCGATTTAATAATAATAATAATAATATTAGTAAATATGTACAGAGTAGGGAAGTTCAGAAAACAAAAAATATTACAGAACAATACATTTATAAAACCATTTGCACACATATACATATTGTTATGTTTAAAAAATCGTCTATGCAACTACTACGATATTGGTAAATTAACTACTGATGCGTATTATGCAGGGGGGGGGGGGGGGGGGGGGGGGGTCTTTTAGAGACAGAATAGACACGAATATCCCCCAGGTTAATGAAAATATTTTCAATGTTATCGTAATATTTCGCACGGTAACAACAAAATATATTATAGAAGACAAATAATAGCTAAGGTCATAGTTTATACGTTTTTGAACACAATAAAAATAATTAAATACTAATTGCCATTTTATTTTACTGTTCTATTTTCTTTCGTTTAAATACTTTTGGTTAGAATAACTATAAATAAAATCATTTTATTGTATTAAATAATTAATTACTATATATATTTCCAATTTATATAACTTATTATACTTCCAGTTTTAAATCTTTACGGAATTCAGTCCTATTCCATATTCCAAGATATCAAGCTTCAGTTATATGTAGTTTCAGTTTCAACGAAATTTAAGTTTCAGTTTGAAGAAACAACAAGACAAATTTCACAACAATTTCAGTTCGATTTCAGTTTCAGTTCACAGTACTATAATATTGGCTTCCGTACCGGTAAGTAATAACACGGCTGCAATTGGTTAGCAAAGAGTTTATTAGCAAATCCGGGGTCTAAAAAACTTTAACTCATGATAACTGGAAAAATGTTAAATCAATATCAATAAGTTTTGATATCACAGATATCGAAAAGCGCTGATTGGCATAGACTAAATTGCAATTACCCGTCAAAAAATATCTAATAAATACCTGGACATTCACCTTTACACAAGTTTACTTACTGTTAACATATGAAGTATAATAATGAGCACACAATGACAATACTACCAAAGGGAAATCAATATCACAATATCCCAACACACATACCGGTATAGCTTCCTGCTCAAAATACACTTGCTCAGCAATTCAGCATGTGTTAAGTGGCATAATTTAATATACTATTTATATTAACATTTGAAAAAACAAATTATTAAATTACTATTAATTACTTTGAATACATGAAAAAGAGTCACACTGACTCGAAATATCATATATAAATAACATAATTTATTTTAATTGCTTAATCATGCTGAACATGGTTGTTTAAAATGCGTTCGACTATTACGTTATTTAATTATACATATTTTATAATACGTATGTTTTTTCCACAAATTTACCTTTTTATTCACCGCGCAGTCGGCATGAATTTTATTGGGAATATCGTTAGGCCTAATACTGCAGTTAAAGTTATAAACTGCAAGCCAGAAAAATGGAAAGTAGCGGATGTAGACAGAAGATAGAGAAGAACACGTACAGCAGTCTATATAGTACCGGTACACTGTTGTACAGGAATGTTCACCATTTTAGTAAATCAAGCCAATGTACGTGAAGGTAAAAATTACGAAATTAAATCGCTTTTGTTTCACTTGTATCCATGTATGTTGTATATTTATGGGAAAAAAACTAAAATCTTCAACTTACGAAACGCGTTTACTTTTACGATAAATCCGTTACAATGCAATTTTGTTGAATAAAAAAATAAATTTTTGTGCGCCATTATAATATATACGGAGGGGAGAGGGATCCCGCGAAGGGAGATGAAAAAAATATATTCTAACACGAGGGCTCACGGCTCGTGTTACAAGCACGAGCCCTCGTGTTACAAGCACGAGCCCTCGTGTTACAAGCACGAGCCCTCGTGTTACATACAAGCACGAGCCCTCGTGTTACAAGCACGAGCCCTTGTGTTACAAGCACGAGCCCTCGTGTTACAAGCACGAGCCCTCGTGTTACAAGCACGAGCCCTCGTGTTGACTAACACGAGCCCTCGTGTAGACTAACACGAGCCCTCGTGTTACAAGCACGAGCCCTCGTGTTACAAGCACGAGCCCTCGTGTTACAAGCACGAGCCCTCGTGTTAACTAACACGAGCCCCCGTGTTACAAGCACGAGCCCTCGTGTTACAAGCACGAGCCCTCGTGTTACAAGCACGAGCCCTCGTGTTACAAGCACGAGCCCTCGTGTTACAAGCACGAGCCCTCGTGTTACAAGCACGAGCCCACGTGTTGACTAACACGAGCCCTCGTGTAGACTAACACGAGCCCTCGTGTTACAAGCACGAGCCCTCGTGTTACAAGCACGAGCCCTCGTGTTACAAGCACGAGCCCTCGTGTTACAAGCACGAGCCCTCGTGTTGACTAACACGAGCCCTCGTGTAGACTAACACGAGCCCTCGTGTTACAAGCACGAGCCCTCGTGTTGACTAACACGAGCCCTCGTGTAGACTAACACGAGCCCTCGTGTTACAAGCACGAGCCCTCGTGTTACAAGCACGAGCCCTCGTGTTACAAGCACGAGCCCTCGTGTTACAAGCACGAGCCCTCGTGTTACAAGCACGAGCCCTCGTGTTACAAGCACGAGCCCTCGTGTTGACTAACACGAGCCCTCGTGTTGACTAACACGAGCCCTCGTGTTACAAGCACGAGCCCACGGTTAACTAAGTGCGATTGTCTAAGTTCGACTCCTCGCAGATAAAGTTCCTTGAGAATTATTCAATAACAGGTTTCCCGATCCAGCCAATTGTTTTTTAACAAATTCTATAACTTCTTCCAATTTACTTTTTTTATTTTTGCAAATTTTAATATTTTCATCGATAAAATACGAAAAAAATACCTATGGAACGGCAGTCAAAAAATGCTCATAATATTTATGTAAACAAGTGCGAAAGTATTTATCGTTGATATTGATGACTCTCGACTCCATATCGACTCTCTACTCCATAAAACAAGACTTTTCTCAGTTTGTCAATTTTGAACATTTACAACCCTAAATTCTTCCCTACCACGTTTTTATTTTTTACTCAATTGTCATCAAACACATTCAAAAATATTAAAAAACAATAATTTTATGCCAATCTTTTCATAACAGATTGCTTACATATCTAAGGACATTATGAAAGGAACAAGTATTGGACCGACAACTTCAACCCAGGTCGTATTACAAATCCTTAAACATACTTTTACATTTAACAGCCTCAACATTTTTACAGTTTTTGAAAATACCGACCTGCATAAAAAAGTGCCATATTTTTTGAACAAACGGGTTTACGAAGCTATCCATACTCAGGTTTCATAGTAGAATATCACAGATCATTGTGTTAAAGTTTTAGAATAGTACGGTAGCATAATAAATAATAAAAAAAGGAAATTTGGGGTTATGGTCCCCTTAAAAAAAAGATTGAAGTAAAAAAAAAAAAACGAGCAACTAACGCCAGGGCCTTACACCTAGAGCAACTAACGCGAGGGCCTTACACCTAGAGCAACTAACGCGAGGGCCTTACACCTACCGCTTCATCTGTTGTAACTGGGTCGCTGAAGCAACCGCAACTGCCATTTAAAGTGACTCCCCGTACGATAAAAGCGTATCGGAAACCACCGAATGTTGGAGTCAGTGTGCAGGACATAGGTAATGGTAGAGCTGGCAGTACAGGCGCGAGTACCCATTTCTTTCTATCTAATTGTTTTGAAAACGCCCATATTTGATACTCGGATACATTACCGTAATTTACTTCGTTTGTGTCCCACCGTATTTGGAGTCCGTCTTTGTGCCATTTCAATTTTACTATCGGTTTCGGCGGGCGTTGAAATACTCCGTCGTTACTAGACATAGGTGTACTCGCAGGTACGTCTGGAAGTGGCGTTTCATTTCTCGGTAGAGTTCGGTTCTGCATTTGTTGAGACGTTGTACAACTTTCATCCACTGTAACCACCTCATCGTCAGAAGTTAAATCAATGACTTCAGATAGAGTAATGGTACTAAAGGGCGCCGGCGGCAGCCCAGTTCTATCGGGCGTCGGGCCTCCAACTGTCTGTGGGGCCGACATTCGGTCCTGGATTGCGGAGAACCGCGGTCGACCGGAATATAAGGTAGGATTGGAATTATTGCGATTCGGTGGTGAGGATAAACTGGTTGTCGGCGCGGGGAAACGCCCAGTCCCTGTAGCAATGGTGGGTAATCGCCCAATTGCGGTTGTTTGATTCGGGAAACGCCCAGGACTTGTGATGGTCGCTGTCGGGTTGGGCATACGGCCGGGAGATTTCAGGGTGGGCAAACAATCAGCTGTGGTTGTCGGATTCGGCAAACGCCAAGTTGTGGTTGTCGGATTCGGCAAACGCCCAGCTGTGGTTGTCGAGGTGGGTGAACGCCCAGGTGTGGTTGTTGGGTTGGGCAAACGGCCAACCGTGGTGGTCGGATTCGGCAAACGCCCAGGTGTGGTTGTTGGGTTGGGCAAACGCCCAACTGTGGTTGTCGGGGTGGGCAAACGCCCAGCTGTGGTTGTCGGGTTCGGCAAACGCCCAACTGTGGTGGTCGGATTCGGCAAACGCCCAGCTGTGGTTGTTGGGGTGGGCAAACGCCCAACCGTGGTTGTCGGATTCGTCAAACGCCCAGTTGAGGTTGACGGGGTGGGCAAACGCCCAACTGTGGTTGTCGGATTCGTCAAACGCCCAGCTGTGGTTGACGGGGTGGGCAAACGCCCAATTGTGGTTGTCGGATTCGGCAAACGCCAAGTTGTGGTTGTCGGATTCGGCAAACGCCCAGCTGTGGTTGTCGAGGTGGGTGAACGCCCAGTTGTGGTTGTTGGGGTGGGCAAACGCCCAGTCGTGGTTGTCGGTTTCGGCAAATGCCCAACTGTGGTTGTTGGATTCGGCAAACGCCCAGTTGCGGTTGTCGGATTCGGCAAACGCCCAGTTGTGGTTGACGGGGTGGGCAAACGCCCAACCGTGGTTGTCGGATTCGTCAAACGCCCAGCTGTGGTTGACGGGGTGGGCAAACGCCCAACTGTGGTTGTCGGATTCGGCAAACGCCAAGTTGCGGTTGTCGGATTCGGCAAACGCCCAGCTGTGGTTGACGAGGTGGGCAAATGTCCAGTTGTCGGATTCGGCAAACGCCCAGCTGTGGTTGACGGGGTGGGCAAACGCCCAACTGTGGTTGTCGGATTCGGCAAACGCCCAGTTGTGGTTGTCGGATTCTGCAAACGCCCAACTGTGGTAGTCAGGGTGGGCAAACGCCCATCTATAGCTGTCCGATTCGGCAAACACCCAGCTGTGGTTGTCGGATTCGGCAAACGCCCAGTTGTGGTTGTCGGGGTGGACAAACGGTCAACTATGGTTGTCGGATTCGGCAAACACCCATCTGTGGTTGTCGGGGTGGGCAAATGCCCAGCTGTGGTTGTTGGGGTGGGCAAACGACCGGGAGTTGCTGTTGTTGAGGTTGGAATATACCCGTTAGTTGCCGAAGTAATCAGCGGCTGGGCAGGTCGTTCATCATATTTTAAGGGTTGGCTGTCCATTGACCGGAAGCCGGTTATGGGGTTAGAAACAGAATCCCAAGATGATGAAGACAACGTCACGGCGGTGAGCGCTGATTGGCTGACAGTACTCGGGAAGTGAGGCTGCGCCACAGTCACTGAAACGTGGATAGGGCTGGCTAATCCATCAAACGCTGTCGAAGTCTCAAGAGGACCACCTATACGAACGTTGGTACCAGACTCTCGCAGATTGATATCGCACTGGGTAACCTGTGGTTGGATGATGATGGATTTGTCAGATAATGAATTTGTAATATGATACGACGAATTAGTTGTATCAATGGATTTCGATTTGGATATTGGGTTCATCTGTTGGATATTACAATGCCCGGTGGCAGTGTTTACCGCACCTTCTGAGGTGCCCGTTTGTGAGGTATTCACTACAGGAGCCCTAATCAAAGGTGGTGGTAATGTACTAAGAGATGGTCGTTTAGGTCTTGTAACTCCTTGCTCGGGGAATTGTGCTGAAGTCACTACGTTCTGGTTGTTAAATGTAACAAGCATAGCTGTACTAGACACTGGCTGCGTTGTTGCGATGCCAGGAATATTGCAAGTGTCTGTCGGTGTCGGTTGGCTTGGTGATTTCGCTACAACTAATTTAGTTTCATTCCTAGATTCATGGGGTATAGATTGAGAGATATTTGGAAGTTTTTTGTTCGTCGATGATTTCGGTACCGTTAGCGGCACAACTGGCATCGAGTTAATATTTTTCACGGCATTTTCAGAGGAAACGTCAGTTTCTGCAGTTATATCAAGCAGTCCAATAGAGCAGTTAGTAATAGGCAGATCGCATTGTATCGATTTGGAGAATGTCTCTGCAAACATCCGTGCATCCTGCATTTTAATCATATTCAAGGCCTTGTCGCGAAACGACTCACCACGTTGCCTGTACTTTTGTATATCATTCTGAAACTGTTTCATGAATTTAATGGCCTTTTCGAGTTTTATGGCCGGATTTAGTGCCCTATGATAGACACTAGAAGAGCCATTAAAGGGGGAGGATATTCCATTGATATTATTTGAGGTGGGGATACTTGACCAGTCTTTCTCTTTACACCGCTTTGGTGTATCGGAATCGGGACTGTGACCTCTTTTACGTGGGCTGCTGCCCGAAGGTTCGTGTGTAGGTTTAACAGAGGGGCCTCCACTGTCGGTACCGGTATTAGAACAGTTAATAACTTTCGTCGTTGAAGGTTTTCTTTGATCCGAAGTCGATACCGGCATAGTTGACGGCAGTTTTTCAATAGGCATTTTAAAAAGTAAATTACACAGAAAGACAGAAAGTCAAGTACACAATGTAGCCGGTAGGTAAAAAAAAACTTTAAACTCTCCCAGACCAGCTAACAAACAAGGCCAATTACAGAATTAGACATCGACACTAGGCCTACCAGACTACAGCAGTAAGCAGATAGTTATGAAAAGAGCATATTCAATATTCATTTTGTAAAGAACTGAAGAAGACAATAAAAAAAAGTCACTTGTTATTCTCCTAAAAAATAAATATCTTGAATCTCTAACATAACTGTTCCCCATCCACTCCGGTTACACCGAATTATTTTATTATCATACCTTTCTCGTATTTCCCTAACTTTATACAAATTAATATGAACTATTAACTAAATCGTACGATTTTTTTTCTCTTGCTTCAATTCTGACTCATACTCCTCCTGTCAGCGGTCAGGCTGTAGGTAAGTCAATGCAGGTTCACCTGCTATACATTAGCTAATTTCAATATCATTCAAAAAAAATTAAATTAAAAAAAAAAAAAAATTTCTAAGAAATAAAAAGTTCAATTAAAATTAATTTTTTTTAACAAATTTGATGCTATCGATTTCTTTTGCCGGAGGCCCCGGAGCCAGAGCAGGAGTCTGGACAATTTGGCCAGAGCCGGCTGGCCGGAGCAGGCAGACAGGAGCCAGAGTTTTTCAAAAATTAAATAAAAATTATTTAGGTCTACCCGGTACCGAATTTTAAAAAATAAAGTACCGTTCACCTCTTCAACGTTGCCGTTACCGTTTGCGGTCTTTTGCGGTAAATTCGTAGGACCGTCTGACCGTTAATTTCATAATTTACAGATTTACGAATTTTCAATTTAAATAAAAATTTAAGAAGTCTGGTTTCCTACATAACATCATGGAAAAATGACCATTACTAATCAGTTAGTGACAAAATTAAGATAATTAAAATAATGTCAAATTAAGAAAGGGAACCAGACTGCTACTGCTGGACTGTAAGAAGACCTGTAATAGTATTAAATAATAAACGTATTTTTAACTTTTAACCGCCCAGTAATAAAAACCTATAGTTTTTCTTTTTTATTTCATTAATTTTATCCTACTACTTATATCTTATGCCGACCAATTATTTTATTTTATCATGTTAGACAGACTTGTTAGTGACGGATTTCTTTGCTTTAAAAAAAACCAGACCTACAAGGGGACCCTCATGGAAACGAGGTTATACCTCATGAGGCTATCTTCTACACCAAGTAGTAGCTTGACAAATTTTTAAACTTGTAAATATCACGTACCTAATGTTTTTACTTCATATATCGCCTACTGTAAATATCTACTGATCTAATCGGATCAATTGTGCATATCTCTGTATCTTTACTTATTGTGCCTTATTGTGATGTATGCGATCGTTGATACTGTATCTATGTGATCGGTATTAGTACGTTTGAACGACACTAGCCAAACAAGCCTAAAATCAGATAAATAATGGTACCGGTACCGGTATAGCAGTATTGTTCACCACCTTGCGGATTGCATGGGTATTATTTATTAAGTTCTTTGAAGGGAATGTATTATTTTAATCTATATTACAGTTCATAATTACAGTCTACCGTACATACATATTTCTAATATTATAATTAATATTTACCCCGACTGAGGGTGTATCTTATTGTAAAAAAATATTACAAGCTAATAACGCTGTTGCGATACGGTTGTTTATTTCATATGTTGGCCCTGAAAAGGGCCGTTTGGGTTGGTTAAGTCAGGTCATACAGTAGATGGCCCTGAAAAGGGCCGTTTGGGTTGAAGTCAGGTCGTACAGTAGTTGGCCCTGAAAAGGGCCGTTTGGGTTGGTTAAGGTATAAGGTACAGTATAGACATTCAGCAAGGGTAGTAATGTTTGAAAAGTGCAAGGAGATTATTATTAGCACCGGAGCAACGCCAAACAAGCCGCATGAATCCCCTGTCCTTCACCAGCGTAATTTTAGCTTGCGCAGTACAACCTGGAAAAGGAAAAAGACGTAGGGTTGGTTGCCCATTTGATTGTAGAGTTCGGGGGAGAAGCTCCACGCTTTGAGCAAACTCAATAGCGCGCTCCTCAGTCTCGATAAGTTTCCCAATCTCAATGAAATTTAATTCAGCCATAGTCATGATGAGTACAGTATACAAACAGTAGGCCAGTAAGTAACAGTACAGCAGTAGGCCTAACAATACTGCTATACCGGTACCGGTAACAATTTTTATCAGTTTCTATCTGATTTCATGATTGTTTGGCTAGTGTCGTTCAAACGTACTAATACCTATGTGATCTTCTTACGTATTATTGTGTATTTTACTCCAGTATCAGTTATATTTTAATGAGTCTTTGGTGTAAATAAAAAAACTTCAACTTCAACTTCAACTGCATTAACGGCAGTAGTTACCGCTTACCGGTACAGCAGTAAAGGCAGAAAGGCCTGGAGTGGTACAGTGTGCAGTGTACATGTACAATCCTAGCATTTACAATTTTTTACAGTACCGGTCTGCCGGTACCTGTACCAGTCTGCCAGTACCAGTACAGGGGTGCATGTAAAGAGCGGACTGCGGACTGCAGACTACGGACTGTGGATTGTCAATTATAGATAGATAGATTTATTTATACATTATGTAAAAACAATAACAAATGTAATGTAATGTAATGTAATTGCACTCCAAATAATTGCACCGACAAATAAAATAATTAATTATTTAAAATTAATCTTAATGACATACATATTCACAAAAATGAAATTAAATCAGACCTTTAATTAAACAATTATATGTATGGAGGGAGAAGATAACCCAGGCAAAGTTGCACTTACGAGCGTATCTCTATTGGAATTAAGTAAAAATATTGCAAACTAAAAAAATAAAATGGTAAAACACGGTCGGTCATTATGAACAGAGAAAATATAAAAAATATAAATCAAAATCAAATCAAAATACGAGGCGGGGTATAATGTGTGCATATTTAAACAAAATGACACAAGTGACTAAAATCAATATGACGTATATGGCAATTAAAAATATACAAATTACGTGCATTAACGGCATCTGAAGGCAAGGAATTCCACACGGATACTATACGGCTGGCAAAACGATTTCTGACAACGACTAGCCTGCTAGGCTGTGCAAACAGTTTCCTGTTATGGCCTCGCAAACCTTGCCGTTGCACATGCGAGAAAAAATCGTTAAAATGAAGGTCAATGTTATTGTGACAAATATTATAAACCATACGGATATCAAAAATAATTCGCCTAACTTCTAATGGTTGGAGTTTCAAGTGTATTAATCTATTAGAGTAACTGTTATCTATGTGTGTTAACTGACATCTTGAAAACAATCGTCTGGTGAAATATCGTTGGACGCGCTCAACCAATTTTATATTAAAGATTTGGTGAGGAGACCAAACCACAGTACAATACTCTAACAGTGGGCGAACATACGCCTTATAAGCCGTAATAAGTACATTGACATTAGAAGTGTGGAAGCACCTAAATATTATATTGCACATTTTATACGCCTTGGATACTTGTTGGCTGCAGTATTTGCTGAAACGCAGATTTTTGGTGACGATAATTCCTAGGTCCTTACAACTCTCCTTGAGTTCTAGAATAGAACCGTTGAGAGTGTACTCACTCGGTATGCGTGTACCAAGGTGAAGTACATGACATTTGTGCGCAGCGACATTGAGCTGCCAGGTTTTACTCCAACTGGCTAATCTATCCAACGCATTTTGAATGTTTGCCGGATTATTACTGTTTCCATATAATTTTAAATCGTCAGCAAATAGTTTGCAACCTACATTTGTAAATTCCGAAGGCAAATCGTTTACAAAAACTAGGAACAAAATCGGCCCCAAGACACTTCCTTGGGGTGTTCCTGATTTGACGTCAACATAATCTGAGTATTTGTATCCAACTAAAACACGTTGACTACGATTAGCTAAGAAGGCGACTATCCAGTCAAACAGATTACCTGAAATCCCATACGCGGCCAGTTTTTGTAAAAGTTTAGAGTGTACCACCTTATCGAAGGCCTTCTCGAAGTCGATATAAATAATATCGATGTTCTGTTTATTATCTAATAATTTGTACCAATCGTTCGTGCACTCGAGGAGATGAGTTGCAGTTGAGCGGCGTTTGAGAAAGCCGTGTTGATTTTTAGAAATTAGGCCATTCGAAAGTAGGTACTTTAAAAGTTCATTTTTAATACAAGTTTCCATTATTTTGCAGGCAATGCAAGTCAAAGAAATTGGCCGGTAGTTGTATGGGTTGGACGGGTCATCTTTCTTGAACAGGGGTACTACAATTGCTGTAAGCCAGATATTAGGTAACACATGTAAACTGAAAGATATTTCAAACATAGCAGACAAAGGCGTTGCTAGCTGTGTAGCCAAACTACGGTATAATAAGCTAGGCATGCCATCTGGTGTTGAGCCAGACTTTGATGGTAGGTCTCGTAAAATCGTAAGTACTACACTGGGATTAAAAGTAATGTCGCTAATATGTGTATTATTTGGCACCACACGACTGAAAGGGGGGCAATTACCATCATCGTTACAGTAATTCTCTGCCAGAACCTTCGAAAAAATCCTGGCTTTAATTGCGTCGTCAACGATCACATCACCTTTGAAATTCAAAGGGGCAACTCCAGATTTATAATTTCTCTTGGAACTAATGTAGCTAAAAATAGCATTTGGACGGCCTGAGGTTAAAATCTTATTTTCTCTCAGACACAAATTCCTAAATATTGTTCTAGAAATTTCCTTCGCACACCTATTATAAGCTAGGTTACCCTGTGGTGTGTGCCGCCTTTTCCATAGTAATTTCTTTTTTCGTTGAAGTTGCCTAATGTGATCGGGATAACGTTTTCTAAAAGAAACAGGAATATCTTTGCATGGAATAAAACGCGTTATACCAGCGTTAACAACATTATAAAAAGCAATCCAATAATCATCTACTGTATTACATGATTCAAAATTGCAATGCCAATCTTGAGTATCTAAAAAGGAAGAAAATGCTACATAGTCGCCGTTCTTATAATCTAAATATTGTACAGGTTCACTATTTACAAACTGATAGGGACCACATAGATTAAAAAATACAGATGAATGGTCACTTGTTGAAAAACCGACGTCAACTGTGACGTCACTAACACACAACACATCACTAGTAAAAACTAAGTCCAGTGTACTAACACCCCTTGTAGGTTTGTTGACAAGTTGGGTGAACCCCGCCTCGTGTACACAATTAAAAAAGGCATTATATATATCAGAGTCAGGAAAGGTCATTGCCTCCCAGTTAAAATTACGAAAATTAAAATCGCCGAAACAAACAATGGGGTAATTTACATCTGATAGATTAGATATACAATCACAAAATAAATTAACATAATCAATGGTACTGCATACCAAACTGTTGCTGCGATAAGCACAAATTAATCTTGTTGGGGCGTCACCGAGAATATCAACAGCAATTATTTCACAATCGTCATACTTTTTGTCAGGGAAAATTCTAGAACATTTTAAAGCCTTAGCCTTATCAATTATTATGGCCACACCACCGCCGGTGGTGCTGACACGGTCCTTTCTAAAATTATGAAAACGATTATGATCTACAACCATTGCATCGGTAATACTCTCACGCAACCAACTTTCCGTAATACCAACCACTGTGTGACCAGATGTGTCTAAAAAATGCGTTAAATCATGTAATTTGTTGCCGATACTCTGGCAATTCATAGTACAACAACTCAAATAAGTCGAATTGGTGGGGGCTGAGCTCGGAGTATTAATTAAGTTTATATCTTCTCCCGTTAGTAGTTTCCCGACATAATGGAGGAACCATCGTCGGAGACCAGATTGTCGGCGGAACCATCGTCGGAGACCCGATTGACGGCGGAACCATCGTCGGGGACCTGACCATCCACTTGCGCCGTTGGCGAGGTGTCCAAGGGAACATCACGTTGGATTGGAACATGAGAACCATGGGTACGGGAAACGGGGGTCGATCGATGGCCGCTCCGCAACTGTTTCCTTCTAGATTCCATGTGCTTTAGTGCAGCATCGTAGTCATCTGTGGTGATGGTGACTGTGGATCGCCAGTCGATTCGGCCCAGAGCAGTCTTCTTCTTGAGCGTATAACAACTTTCGTTGTTGTCGTACACAACCACAACGTTGTGTAAGTTCCTGTCACTATGGACAAGGTACGCGTGAGCACGCAAAATATCCCGTTCTCTGCGAACGGCAGACGATAGATCGGGGCGGACGAATACCTTCTTAAACTTCGATTTGGAAAGTTTGTAGCTGTTTTTTAGGATTAGATAACGATCGTTAAGTGATTTAAACGAAAGTTCTATCAGCGGAGGAAGATTGGAATTGTGAGGAGAACTGAGACGACGAAGTCGGTATTCGTGAATTCCGCCACAGTCGATAAGACTCAGTAGTTCCCGCACCGATGTGGCATCGCCTTCTGCAGATCCAGTTTCTGGGAGTTTCTCAATATACAATCTCAACGTTGACTGTTCTTCGACTTTGTTGGTCTGTATAACTTTAGCAACGCAGTCCTTGATCTTGTCCTCGAGATTGCAGGATCGATTTGCGGGAGCGCCATGGCGACTGGGGTTAAACACCAAACAATGTACCGGTATAAAGGTATTGTCCAACATAACATATAGGATTACCCCTAAAGCTTTGCAGCTTATTTCCAAGGGGGTCCTTTATGTTACTTGGTTACAAATACAATATTACACTACGCTAACCTAAAACCAATATAAAAGGGTATTACACTATGTACATGTACAACTTTACCGAGAGCGTGACAATGCCCGACTCAACGATAAAGATGTAATGTACATAACAATATATTATAAAACGTAATTACAGTATAAATAGTAAATAATTAATAAACTAATAACTTACTGTAGGACTATTGTACCTATTTTTACATTGCACACGGAGGTGAGATTTAACTGCACATTTGAAAGAATGTTGATTATTTAGGTTTTTAATTTCATTAGGCAGAGCGTTCCAATTTTTTATGCCGTTAAAAAAGAAAGTATCAGATTCAAAGGATTTACAATTCGGGAGGTAGAAGTTTGAAGCACTAGCTCTGGTACTGTAAGAGTGTGTATCGCGTACTCTGTTGAATTTTTGTTTTAGGTAATTGGGACATTTACCATTATACACTTTATGCACATGGTTAAGGCGTAGCTGCTTAACTCTACTATCTAAGTTAAGTAGTCCAGATTCAGAAAAGTCATCTGGAGTTAGGTGGTGCCTAGGTTTGTAGTCTTTAATAAATCGTACTACTTTATTCTGAGCTACTTGTAATTTACATTTAAGCTGTTTGGTTAAGCCTTCATACCAAGAAGAGCACGCATAGTCCATGTGACACTGTATTAAAGAAGAGCAAAGTAACTTGCGGGAGTCGGTGTTCAAACTATTTTTATTTCTGTATAGAAACCTAAGCCTACTGTTAACTTTCGAGAAAATATTTTTCACTGTACTTTCTCCTGATAAGCAGTTATCCAATGTGGCGCCTAAATATTTAACTTCCTTTTTATTTTCAATCTTATGTCCATTACTAGTGACTTCAAACGTAGTTACCTTCTTTAACTTTCTTTTGGAACCAAACAAAATACTTTCAGTTTTACCGTAGTGAATGGATAGCTTATTATCAACCAACCACTCATTACAGGATTCTAGAACTGCACTTAACTTTTGGGAAATATGGATAGGATCTTTATGAGAGAAAATAAGAGCACTGTCGTCGGCATATAAAATGAGTTTAAAATCGGGATCTATACTACTTATCATATCATTTACATAGCAAACAAAAAGCAGAGGACCTAATATACTACCTTGCGGTACACCACAGGTAATCTCTTGTACAGTAGACAGCGATTTGCTAATGACTACAGTTTGACCTCTGTCTGACAGGTAGGACTTGAACCAGTCTATAGAACCTACACCCATCAGGCCTAACTTACCAAGCAGAATTTCGTGATCTACAGTATCGAAAGCCTTTTGTAGGTCCAACATTACCATACCAGTATATAAACCCTTTGCGTTATTACATCTACTGTAATTGTATCAGTTAAGTTAATAAGGCAGGTGTCTGTAGAATATGATTTACGAAAACCGGACTGAAGTTCATAGATCAGATTTAGCCTACTAAGATGTGCCTCCAGCTGTAGAAAAACAGAACGTTCTAGAATTTTAGATACAATACTTAAGATACTAACAGGTCTGTAATTACAGGGTTCTACTTTACTATTCTTTTTATACAGAGGAACAACCTTAGCTAATTTCAGTTCGTCTGCTACTACATTATCTACGATAGAGTAATTAATAATAAAAGTAATAGGCACTTTAAGTACTTCAGCACCATCCTTAAGAAAACGGGCAGGTATTAGATCTAGACCGGTACTTTTTGAGGCTGATAGGCTAAGTAGATTTTTAAAAACGAAATCCTCAGAAACGGGTTTTAAAAATAACTAAAAAAGAAAATTAAAAGCCCAATTATGCGCGGTCAATTTGAATTATAGCATTATAATGTAAGAATCCGCTCTTTGTTGTCTGGACAAACGGCGGACTGAAGCCAGAAAATTTTAACCTGATTGGATCAATCATTTACATAGAGGACCAAAGTGAACTTTCTTGAATCCTCTTATCAGCTTATTGGCTTAAACGTTTTCATTGTGAAACAGAGATGGAAACCTATTATTTTGAAAACCTATTATGTAGGCAGTAGGAAGAACTCTTGAACTTTCATTAAAATCTATCAGGTTAAGGCCGGTTCACTCTTTTTAAGCATGATTCGTAACTCAACTTTGGATGCAGACTTTGGGACTACTGTAGTTCTGCTGCCGAAGCAGAGTTATGCTTATTGCTTAAAGGTGTGAACCGCGACCTTATAAGATATTCCTTGTTTGCTTGTTACTTAAATTAAAAGTTTTTACGTTGGGGTCGTCCAAAAAAAGGGGGGGGGGGGGGGGGGTGGGGGAGGTTGGCTCGTACTGCCACTATTATGTCTCTGTTAGTTGAAACAAAATTGGAACATAATTGAAACATACAGTATTAGTCGTACATACTACTAGGATCGGCATGCTGCATTGCAGCTGCATTTTTAAGAATGCTGTGCCGGCTTGTCAACAAAATTGCACCGCCACAACTCCCTATCACCCATGACATTTGCTAGATCATCCGCATCTTTAAGGCCAGTGTCCTTTAAGATGCGTCTCAAGAAAGTCATGGGCTGTCCACCATGCTTATTCACTCCATGAGGCTGCCAAAGTACAAGATTATGCACTGGCTGGTCCTCACGGCGAAAGCAATGTCCTGCAAAGCGGAGGCGATTTTGTTCTAGTGTCAAGCTTGGGGGAACCAATGAGACACCTCCAATGTTATATAGTGTCTGGTTGGAGATGTGTGCATTGTACTTGACACAATGAACCCGGCGTAGCATTCTTGTGAATGTGCCATCCAGAGATTTGGTGTCCTCAGCTGTTAGAGCCCAGCATGGACTCCCGTAGAGGAGTACTGGAACTACTGCTGCTCTAAATAATCGGACCTTAAGTTTCCGATTAATTCTCGGTGACTTCCAAATCCTGGAAAGCCTATTCAAGGCTGCCCATGCCTTTCCCTTACGTATTCGAAGGTCCTCACCTGACTTCCGGATCCATGATCCCAGGTAACAGAAGTCGTCCACATGCTCAAGCATACCATCCTTTGAGCTTATGCTCATCCGATCAGAGACTTGCTGAGGACTTTCAAAATTAACTGTCAGAATTTTGGTCTTTCTGGAGTTAATAAAAAGACCAACACTAGAAGCAGCATGTTCTAATGAGCTGAGGAGCCGTTGGGCTCCCTCTAATGATTCTGAGAGTACTCCTAAATCATCAGCAAAGTCTAGATCAGTTAGGTACTTGGCAGGATTTCCTCGACTTCTGGAGCCAGTAGGTGGAGTTATCATCACCCCATCATCATTATAATGATCTAAGGACATGCGTAGAACATAGTCAACCACAATAATGAACAAGAATGGTGCAAGTGTGTCTCCTTGGAGGACGCCCCATAACACTTCAAATGGTTCTGTGTCACCATCAACAGTAGACACAAATGTTGTCGAACCATCGTATACTGATCTGATTGCTGCAATAATTTCATCAGGAATCCCATATAATGAAAGTATGGTGAACATACGTGAGCGAGAGACTGAATCAAAGGCCTTGAAGAAGTCAACAAAGATAACAGCCAGATGCCTGTCTTTCTTTTTTGATAACTCTTCAATTATCCTTCTAAGTGCCAAAATGGGCTCCATGGTCCCACGACCTTTACGGAAGCCATTCTGATTTCCACGGAGCAGTCTCTCAATGGGATCCCTGATGCGATTTAATAGAATCCTATTGTATAGCTTTGCAGCAATCGAGATCAATGAGATTCCCCGAAAAGAACCATAGAGTGTTAGGTTGCCCTTCTTGGGAACTGGCACCAACTTATTTGTTTTCATTTCTTGTGGGACTCTTGTTGTTCGGTACATGTCTACTATGATGGGATAGATGAGCTTTAAACACTCAGGTATTTTAAAGACCTCAGGGGGAACACCATCTACTCCACTGGCACGATTGGTCTTAATGCTCTTTGCAGCAGCCTTCACTTCTGCAAAGGAGATATCGCCAATGGGAATATCTGGGAGTACAGACTCAGACACTTTTACTTCTATAAAGTTATCAGGCAATACCCTGTCATTATTGAGGAGCTTTTCAAAGTGGGTTTTCCAACCATTGAGGCGATCGGCTGGTGATTCAGCCTTAACCTTGGTGGTTGGTTGGCTTTTCCGCCCAGTAAGCAGGTTGATCGATTTCCATGCCTGGGATGATTGCCTGCTGTCGTCAGCATCATTGATGGCATCAACCTGTTGGTTTATTAGCTCCTGTAGATTAGCAGAGTACTGCCTGTTCAGGGACCTAGAAGCAGCCTTAACTGCATTCTTGGCCGCTGTAGTCTGTTTGAGTCGGGACTCTTTCTGCGCCTTATGAAGGTCATTTCGGCACTTCTGAATTTTGTTGTCAGTCCAGGGGGCCCTTTTCTTGTTTCGAGGGTATACAGGAACTGTTTCTGCAGCTGCTAACTTAACTGCTTCTGTAAAGGCAGTATAGCCCTCACAGTGATCTGCCGCCTCAGAGGCAAGAGCCTCATACCTGTTGCTCAGCTGTAGTGTGAGTAGTAGTAGTAGTAGTAGTAGTGAAACATTATTTTTCCAAGATTGACCGACTTATTAGCGTTCAAACATTACCGACGATGACAACGACAGACGGGTCCACCACTTATACCCCCATATGCTAAGGCTCACCTGGACTTTCGTTGCTCGCCCCACAGTTAATCGTATGTCAGATATGTAGGATATCACAGCCCACACTAAAAAAAACATTAAAAAAAGCACTAGCCGATCAGGTGTTCGTGGTTTTCATTTTAAGGCTGTCATAAAAATTTGGACAGAATTAAATGCCAGTAATTAGATGCGTCCTATTGGATGCTATTTATAGATCCACACCCCTTTTCTTTTCCCCTCTTCCCCCTTTTCTTACGCTCTCATGTAAAAAATAAATCGAACAAATGCTAAAGGACATCACAAAAATTGAGAGTTTATTTCATTGGAGCTTTTATGTTTAGTTTATTTACATATTGTGAAATGCTCTTAAATATGAATTTAAAATGAATGAATTTTAATATTAAATACTACCAGTAAAACTACTTTATTATTATAATCTATTAATCGGAAAAATCAAGCAGAAAATGGTGTGTAAAAAATACAGACTACATACATACTAAATATACAGTATGTATAGGCCTACTGCTATTCGTATATATTTTTACTGTCACCTGACAATGAACCGTTTAATAGGCAGATAACCCTTATATGATTTCACCCACTTTCTCCACTCCTTACAGCGTTTGGAACACTTTCTACCTACCAACTGAGTATAAAACCCTTACACTAGTTCGACCACTCTTTCCGTTCCTTACAGCGTTTGGAACACTTTCTACCTACCAACTGAGTATAAAACCCTTACACTAGTTCGACCAATCTTTCCGTTCCTTACAACTTTTGGAACACTTTCTACCTACCAACTGAGTATAAAACCCTTACACTAGTTCGACCACTCTTTCCATTCCTTACAGCGTTTGGAACACTTTCTACCTACCAACTGAGTATAAAACCCTTACACTACGTCGATCACTCTTTCCGTTCCTTGCAGCGTTTTGAACACTTTCTACCTGCTAACTGAGTATAAAACCCTTACACTAGTTCGATCACTCCTTCCGTTCCTTACAGCGTTTGGAACACTTTCTACCTACCAACTGAGTATAAAACCCTTACACTAGTTCGATCACTCTTTCCGTTCCTTGCAGCGTTTTGAACACTTTCTACCTGCTAACTGAGTATAAAACCCTTACACTAGTTCGACCCCTCTTTCCATTCCTTACAGCGTTTGGAACACTTTCTACCTGCTAACTGAGTATAAAACCCTTACAATAGTTCGACCACTCTTTCCGTTCCTTACAACGTTTGGAACACTTTCTACCTGCCAAGTGCCAACTGAGTATAAAACCCTTACACTAGTTCGACCAATCTTTCCGTTCCTTACAACTTTTGGAACACTTTCTACCTGCCAACTGAGTATAAAACCCTTACACTAGTTCGACCACTTTTTCCGTTCCTTACAACGTTTGGAACACTTTTTACCTGCCAACTGAGTATAAAACCCTTTCACTAGTTCGACCCCTCTTTCCACCATTCCTTACATGATTTCAACGTCCAATCAAATAATAGTTCATTAACCAATCCCAGGGTGTTAATGCAAGAGGTGTTCCTATTAGTGTAAGGATTGGGAATACGCTAACGGGAGGTGTCGAATAGCCATCTCACTCGGTAAGACCCGACGGAACAGGTGCAGTCTCCCTGTAAAGGCTTTTGCGTAATTAGCCGGTTATTTTCCCCGTAAAGTACTCTGTAGTTAGTTACAAGGCATAAAAGGGCCGTGTCCTTACTGTACTGGTGTTTTAGAGGACAAGGACATAAAGATAATTTCTTCTGTAGGTGTACTTTAGAGGACATAATCCGCAATTTTGTGACGCAATAAGCCGGATCCTCTTGAAAACAGTGTGGCTACCATGACGACGGCTAACAGCTGATATTGCCACGTCGAACATTTCTTTGTTCTTTGTTCTCTCTTTGTTCGGTCGACCAATCAGAGCGTTTTTTGACTCTGTGTTGGAGGTTGGATACAGAAACTCATGAATTCAGTGTATATGTTTTTGCCCAGAGCCTAAGAACACCGGCTTTTGGCACCTCCGTGTTTCAGTCTTTAGCTTAACATTAGTAGGCTTAATTATAGAACGTATATCTGTTATCTATCCATAACTTACTAATCTTAACATATCATACATATCTTACTCAACAATCTGTCGGTTATTCATTATATTTGTTGATGAAATATTATATCGGAATACTGATCAATAATCAGACACCCCAATCTTCTTGATATACTAAAGGTTAGAGAGACCGGATACATATAACGATTGCGACTTACATTAAGTGGTTTGAAGTGAATCTAATGCTATTTCATAGGCCCGACATAAATTGTCTGTTGCTCTCTTTATATGTGACTAAAATTAGTGAAGGTCGGCAGATTAGTGTGCAGGATTGTGCAGCATTGTGTATGATTGTAACTGATAACAAAGCATTTCCTAAAGAATGCGCCATATACGTGAATCTATAGCCATTCCGTTGTGTCTAGTTTAAGTCATAACTCTGTTTACATATTTAGAGCGCCACGTCCTAAAGGAACTGTTAATATTTCCCGAAAGTGAATAATATTTGTCAGAGATCATATATTACGATCAGTCGAATAATACAGTAGGCTTACACCTCAATCAAGTTAAGCTTCTGAATCCAGTCTCCCGGGTATATCCAGCGGGTGAATGATTGCGCATAGACTGGCTTCGGCTAATGTAGTGTATCAAATACTCGTCATAGGCTAAAGACTATCTATCATCTAAAAGACATCCCAATTTGGCAGGTTAAACTGTCAAAGGTCTTAAAAGCGCAAACAATAACAGATATTTGCTTCTGGATTGCGGCGTAAGCAATCAAGTCGAAAGAACCGGCCAACCGGTACCCAGTAGGCCTGACAACCTAACAACCCGGACCGGTACCTACAGCAGTACAGGTACGACAGTATTATTCGATTTTGATTATTATCTACCAGTAGGCCTTAATAATTAATCAGGGACTGCAGCCCTGGTTTTTTATTGAGATTTTACTTATTTCTGTCAGTTTTATTTACTTGTAGGTTAATATTGAGCAGAAGGCATGTAAGCCTGCTCAGATTGTACAGATAATTTGTAGGCTTGACTGTTGTCTAGCTGTTGTTAAGTCTGAACGGATTGCAGTGTGTGTAGAGCATCTGTCCGATAAAGTGCTAGTTAGGAACGTAGGGGCTTCAAATGCTGTGAGGTAAACCCCCTGTGAAAGAATAAGTCGTACTACTAGGTTAGAACGCATACTAACTAATCATTTCGGAGTCTGCATATACTGTAGTTTATTTAGGCTTGATAGTAGTCTGCCATCGTTTGGTCTGTACTTTGTTTGTGTAGTCTGTACAGGTAGCGTATAATTCTTATTTAGATAATTTGTAGGCTGGATAGTTGTCTGGCTGTTGCTAGGTCTGAAGAATTTCGGTGTGTGTAGAGTGTATGTCCGATAAAGTGCCAGTTGGGAATGTAGGGGCTTCCAGTGCTGTGAGGTAAACCCCCTGTGAAAGAATAAGTCGTACTACTAGGTTAGAACGCATACTAACTAACCATTTCGGAGTCTGCACATACCGTAGTTTGTTTAGGCTTGATAGTAGTCTGTCAGTATTTAGTCTGCATTTTGTTTGAGTAGTTTGTACGCGTAGCGTAATATTTATTATTCAGAGTTTATGCGATTATTCGCAACATTCATATCCCCAAGTTTATTCCTACAGTAATTGTGCTTGTTATACATACCGTTATAGTTAAACTAACCCCGGTACTACATCAGGGCTGCTCGGCGTAGGTAAAGACTGGAGATTTTGTGCTTTGGTCACTCTGGCAGATACCGTGGTTCTTTTAGCTGTTCAAGTATTTTTAACTACTAATTATTTGTTGTACAAGTACTTGTACCTAATTTAGGGTTTAGTGTACAGTACTTTCCGAAGGTGATTAGTGTGTAAGCAGTATATTTGTGTTGTAAAGTGGTTAATAGGCACGTTGGTTCTGGTAGACCGCGGTAATTAATCTCTAGGTAGGAACACTCCGTGATACATAACGTAGTACCTATAGCGATACGGTTATAGGTCGTCAGACGGTGGTATTTTCCTATCTGGACAACGCAGTATATTTACTACTACTTATTATTTTCAAATACCGTAGTAACCTGTCCGTTGTAATAACCAGATATTCTAACCCTTTGTTAGGCTGGTTTGTAGATTCCCTGTAAAATTATCCTAAAAATTTGTATTTGTATTTTTTGTGTTTATTTAGAGATTGTAATCTCACCCCGATTGTATGTAATTTGTAGTATTAAGTAACTTAGGTAAATTAGAATTATTTGTTTTAGTGTCCAACAAGTAGCACTTCACTGAGAGCGCACAGCTTCTGTGTAGTGACTCCCCCCAGAAATAATAACATTTATTTCAAATATTGACAAAACCCATTAAAACGGGTATATATATATTATAAATCAAATAAAACGATTTATAAAATAGTAGGCCTGCCATACAACAATTAGGTCTCAATATCAGTTGGACTACTGCTTAAATAATGGTAATAAAGTAAGTTAAAGTAACCAAGTAACCCTTAAAATTCAGAAATTCAATTATTTAAAATAATTGACATACCGGTATTCACGATAGGCTTATAATATTTATTTCTATAAATTTAGGCTGAAATCATACCGGTATTCTGTAATTAATTCTAGTTAATAATTATACTTATATATACTATAAGTGTAAACTGCATACCGGTATTCACGATAGGCCTATTATATATTTATATATATTTGTGCTAAAATTACCTACCGGTATTCTGTGACAAACCTAGTCTGTAATAAAATTTATATATACTATAAGCATACCGGTATTCTAATATATTATATTATATATATATCACGCTACACTGGGTAGCAGTATCGGTAATTAATTACTAGGCTAGCAGTTAATACTGAATTACTAGACTTGCTTAGACTGTAATATAGCAGTAGGCATTCAACTGTACAAACAAACATGTCTGATACTAAGCAGAACCTGTCAGACAGTTTATTAGATGTAACTATCTGCGACTCAGATAGGGGTGTAGAACCGTCTAGACCTAAGTTCAGTTCACCTCCCACTGTGAGGAAGGTCATCCCTTCTGTAGTAATATCAGACCCTAGGCTAGTCCAACACCGTAGGTCTATCATAGGCACTCGAGCTCAGGTCAAGCGGGACCAAGAAGCAGCGGAACAACAACAACCCGCGAGCCAAGAACTTATTTCTCAACGGCCCGACAGCTCCAGTAGTGAGGATACTGTAGAGCTGACACCCGAGAGCGGAGCAAAGATGACGGATGCGGTTTATTCGGATCCCCTTCTCATCCTTCCTGCAGCCGTACTCACTAGGTTATTGATTGCGGTGGAAGAACACCAGATCGATTGGGCGAGAAGTAAGCGATCGACTAAAGATAGTTATGCGGGATATACCAGGGAAGAACTGAAGTCTATTGTCGAGTCGCAATGGAACTTCCCCGGACCCGGACTCCCGTTTGATTTATCAGAAGCTGCCTGGGAAGATATACACAGGATGGGAGTAACCAAGGAAACCGTCGATCCAGCTGTGTGGAAGAGGTCCACAGCCGGATACGTACAGGGATTCGTAAGCTCTATGGAGCGAGTAGAAAAACAACTGTTTCAACAACCCCAAGGACCTCAAGAGCAGGGACAACTGCTTTATCAAGTTAGAGAAAGAATTCTACGAATCAGGCTAATCTTATCAGCCTTTGAGGAGGCTTCTAAAAGAAGACAAGACACGTCGTTGCAAGTTGCTGTAAAGACTTGGTTTCAAAGGGTGAGTCTCCAGGTTCAAGGAACGGCTCAGTGGAAAGCCCAGCTAGATGAGCGTTCAACCCATGGAGAATCAACAGACGCTACATTTTCCCAAGTGGAGAGTGAAGCGACGGCAGAGAAACCGCATAAGAGGGATGCTATTGATATCTATCTGTCGGACTATCAACGTTTTGTAGGTGATGAAGAGCTGAGGAGAAGGCTAGAGGGACTTAGCCCTAATAGTGAAGGAGCCCAGCGTGTGTTGGACGCCATCGATGTGGATATGAGAGCTGCGAACCAAGCCAAATTTGATGAAAACATCCGCCTCACTAAGGTTCAAGAAGAACAAGTAAAGAAAAAACGTATAGAAGACAGAAAGATAGCAGCAGCGGCAGCAGCAGTGGCAGAAGCAGAAAGAAAGGCAGCAGTGGCAGAGGCCGAAAGAAAAGCGGCCTTGGCAGCTACAGTGGCAGAGGCAGAAAGAAAAGCGGCCTTGGCAGCTGCAGTGGCAGAAGCAGAAAGAAAAGCGGCTATGGCAGCTGCAGTGGCAGAAGTAGAACGAAAGGCGTCTGAGGAGACTGCCCAACTAGAGTTGGAAAATCTTCAAGAGAGGCAAGACGACTTTAATAAACAGTTAACAGCTAGTAATATGCAGATGATGAATCGATCTACTCCCAAGAGGCAAGGTTATACATCATCTGAGGAAGGCGATACCACAGATCATAAAGGCGGAGGAAATCGATCTCGCCTAAGCAGACGTAAAAGAATGTCCCACCGTCAGAAATTGCCTGATTTGCCTCCAGCTGTTAGAAGGCAACTAAATAACACAAATTTAGGTAGTACAGAACCCACAGACCAAATAATTAAAATAGAAAGACTCCCTACTATAGTAGATGAGCCTGAAATAATTAGGCCTGTTCTTGAAATCACCCCTTCGGTGATAGAGACACCTGTACTCCCAGAACCTACCTTTAAATTCCCTTTACACAGCACCAAATTATCTGTGCCTAGAGGAACAGCCCCTGAAACAGTGTCGGTCCTGGACTCCGAGCGAAATATAAAGGATATATCGCCCGTAGTCCCTCGTCTGCCCGCTACGACGTTGGCGGATCCTGCTTCGGCGGTTGATTGGGTAGACGAGAGACGGCGGGGGATGGATATTCTCCTCGGAAAGATGGAGGAGAATCGTGTGCGCTCCTCCCAACAGGTCCGAGAGTTAGAAGGGACTGTTCAACAGTTAAAGGGAACCGTAAAGGAAAGTAGGTTAGAGTTGCAAGAAGTGCAGCAAAGTATCGCGCTAGAACGCGATAAATTAGTAAATTTACAAAGGGGTATACCACCACCCCCGGTAACAATGTGTCAACCTGTTAGGTCTGAAGTATCTCATGCGCAAGGTGTGTTGCCTACACGCATATATACTGCTAGCGAAGTAGAAACTCCTATAGTGAACCCTATTAAGGGTAATTATAGACATGTTGATAATGATATTCTCTATAGACCTGATCATAATCCGAGAAATTTATATACCGAAACCTCGATATTAAATAACTCGATGGCCCAAGAAAGTTTTACGCGTCAAATGGCTAGAACCGAAGCCCGGCAAGCGGTAAAGGTGGGAGAGATCGTCAAGTTCAATGGAGATGAGATGAAATGGTTACCTTTTAATGAATATTACAAAGATAACATACAGAACTCTGTACTATCTAATGGAGAGAAACTTAGATTCCTCATCGAGTGCTTGGAAGGATCTCCCAAGTTAATGGCGTTAAAGTTTATTGGACATCCAGACGGATTAAGACAAGTTTGGGATACACTAAACATCAGGTATGGTAATAGGAATAACATAGCTGGGTATTTGTATGCAAAATTAATGGCGCCCCGAAAGTTTCTTAGCAGCGGGATTATAGAGTTTTCCGATGAGATTCAGGAGATCTGTAGACAATTAGATTGGCTAGGTAAGTCTCATGAATACCAGAATTCTATGGTTGTAGGAGCCTTAGCATCTACTTTGCCCAAGGGTGGAGTAGGTACACGCTGGGACAAGAAAGTGTTATATATGATGGAACAACAACGACGAGACCCTACCATGGCTGATCTCATGTCATTCTTAGATGGAGAAGTGAAATTACAGCTCCTAAGGCAGTCCAGAGAGAAGACACTGGAAAACAAGGTAAGTGAGAAACCCGTTTCTAGGAGAAGGGTAAAACCAGTGTGTTATACCGACGGCGGCGAAAGCCAGGCTTCTCAAGAGGAAGACAGCGGGAAAGACACTGAAAGATCTTACTATGACCACAAAGCGACTAAGGACGTAAGTAAATTCAAGTCTCGAACCAATGACAGGAGAGAACAGGTAAGAAAAACTCCTCCTACTTCTCCTAAGAGAATTCAAGTAAGAAAGCCCGAAGAAAGAACGAGTGTGCACAACGTTACTCAAAGTAAGGTAAGTAACATCAAACCAAAATGTGTGCTGTGCGACGGGCCCCACCATTTGAATATGTGTGATAAATTCCTAAAGAAATCATTAAAGGATAGACGTGAAGTCATGTGGGATAAGCGGTTGTGTTATAATTGCCTCAGACGAGGACACCAACGGCGAACCTGTTACTCCGACGCAAGGTGTGCAAAGTGCGGCGCAAAACATCATATACTGTTGCACACGGAATTCGAACGAAACAGCCCGAGTCAGGTAAGTGAGTCTGAACTACATGTCCAATTCAGTGATGTGAACGACACTGACCAATATTCTGAGATGGAAGGATTCTATACGGACGAATTCTCCGACGAAAACGAATCCTGTTACCTGACAAATACCGCAGTGTATCGAGCACTTACGTATGAAAAGGACACCGACAGCGAGCTCCCCCTAACTCCTTCTGACCGACAACCATCTTGGAAAGCACCAACTTCCAATGTAGGAATCCGAGAATTTCCTGTAGTACAGTTAAGGGTCCACGGACCTACAAGGAGTTATATAGTGAACGCCCTCCTTGACTCCGGTAGCACAGGAACATTCATCGACAAAGAACTAGCCGAAGACATCTTTGCTGGACAACCCAAGTTCCGAACTAAGCTAAACATGTCAGGAATTATGCAGGTTTGGAAATCTACCGTAATAGCGGATTATTATGTAGGCGCGTTGTCCACCCCCCAGGATGAACTAGGAGAACACAGCATAAGGTCAGTAAAAATGGTAGCGATAAAGAACTTCGCGACCAGCCAAGTGGAACCTTATAACTGGGATGAGGACGATTTCACCCAGCAGCTTGAAATACCTAGATTCAACACCGATTACCCTGGAGTCCAAATACTCATCGGTCAAAATGCGCATGAAGCGCTCGAGACATTGGAGAAACGGCCTGCTCAACCGCAACCACTACAAGTCTATGCGGGAAGAACTAGATTAGGTTGGTACTTTACTGGCCCTTCTCGTAGAACTCTTATGGAAAGATTACCAAAAGAACAGGTATATCAATTAAGTGAACGGGAAGTGGAGAGCAGTGAAGTTGACGACCCAACTGAGGGAACACCACACTCCTCAGATAATGACGACATCAACTCCAATGTAGATCAATGGAGACATTGCCCCGAGACGATCAATCTAGCCGACATCGCTTCCAGAGGAGCAACTCCTCAAGAACTTACAGATACTCCAGACCGGTTAGGTGGACCCGACTTCCTAAGTAAAGAAGATGAATGGCCTCCTCATCTTACCCCGGTGAAGATTAGACAGGCCAAGGGAGCGGAGAAAGTAACACAACCACTCAATCGCCCACCTGGTCGTTTATGTTTACTGGAAAGAGACCGAAAACTGTCCGGAAACTATGGAAGGCAAGATACTCTTCCCACGACCACCTCCCTAATCCAACAAATATCTAGGGACTCCATAACGTAACAACATACGGAGTGGGTGTGTGACTATATTATTTTATATTTATTTTATTATTTTATATTATGTATGTATTATTATGTAATTTTATTATAATCGTTTTATTTAATTTTATTTAGTAGCATGTTATTTTAGCGATTATTTAGTAGATTAGTGCAATATATTCGCGTTTATTACGTAATTACTTATATTATATATTTAGTGCGACGGTGAGAAACAATTCTTTTTCTCTTTCCTTGCTGCCCGTATTACATTACGAATACGTAACTACAATAAGATGAAATGTCCGTACTTATTAAAGTACAATAAAGCCACTGCTATATTCAAGTATTATTGGTAGGCAGAGTATTAGGAATGCAAAGTTCAGATCCTCGTGTCTCGGCTAAACCAAGCTCTGGGTAGACCTTGGAAACGACTTGCCTCTTCACACTGACATTGCTTCGTGCGATATTGCTCTCATACCATATATTAAATAATACATATAGTAGCGTGATGTCCCTTTAACAGTAGCGTAAAACGCAAAAATAAATCTGTTAAACCCTTTGACCATCTGCAATTCTAGTCGATTAAGATATCGTGGCACCCACCGATATACTTGAAAGACAAAATTCTAGAATCAGTGGTTAACGTCCCCAGACAAGTTCTGGAATAAACTGGTGCCCATCCTAAATATTAATTATTAATATTTACAAAATCTGTCAAATTTTAGATCCTTTAAAATTCTAGTCGATTAAGGTATCGTAGCACTTACCGATACTCTTAAAAGGACAAAATTCCTAGAATCTAGGATCCCAGTCCCCAGATATGCTCTGGAATAAAATTACGTCTATTTAACATTAAATAATAAAATTTACGGGAATAAATTTAAATTCATATATTTCAATGAATTTGATAAATTGTCATTTTATACAATTCATAACATTCCCAAAATTCCATTAATTAATAGATCATGGGAGCGGAGATTCACTCTATTAAGTGTATTTATGTGCGAGAATCTCCAATGTATAGTCAATAGCCGATAAAATTCATAGAATCATGTATAAAGGGGATATTGACCATTAAAGAATTACTATTAAATAGCATCCCAGATCTGTATGCATGAGAATTACCCTAATTCTACCGCTAGCTTTCCATAATGTCACCATGGCAACAACCACGCTAGAATTAGAGGTGAGTTAAAAGAACAATAGAAGGCTTGCTCCATTGAATAGCATAGTGAATAAATAGCGCACTGCTAGTATCCAAGGATACATAATAAATACAGTGACATTCTGGAAGGTACTGACTAACGGACAAATGGCCCGAATGTGTGTAGTTTATGGCAGTTGTGTTAAATTTGTGCATTTGTAGGTGAATGTTACTACTAAGGTGTGTTTACAGTAGCGAGTCGCAATTGTGAAAGTAGCCCTAACTCTCCAGAAAGAACCTGAAGTACATCTAAGCCTTTGGGACGGACAGTGGAGTGACTTGTGCCGGTTATCGTTGTCGTTGTGTAGCTACATCGTTGGCGAAAGCACAGCGACGACGGTACATCGGCGCTGAGGATCTTACACTGTCCGGGGGCAAAAGAGGGGTAGGCAGCGACGCCCGCTAGCCTAATATATAAACTCATTATAATATTGATAAACTCATAGCAGATATGACTGAGTTGATAGAAGATGATCTTGGTATCAGGGAGCGATATACTCTACCTTTACAAGCGTTTGTCGATAGCTTGATACGCGGCGACGCTGGTCCAACTACTACGGAGGATGATGGTCGTTATATCGAACCGCCAATGTCCCCGGAGCAACTTACGCGTGAATTGGATTATAGAAAGTTCACCGCTCGTTACACGCATCGTAATGGTACGTATATGGACTTCTTAACTACCGGCCATCCTATCGATTTGCACGACACGGACGATGTGGATACCGAAAGGGAAATGGTTTTATTTAAATATCATACCCAGCGGAGTCGGAACGATAAACCGAGAATAGAACACGAGAATTCTATTCGAAAACAACTCGAAAGATAGAACGTGGAAGAAAGCTTGTAAAGACAAATAGAGGAGAACCACTGGAGAAGAGACATGGGTTAATGTCCAGGGTCCATGATGTGAATAGTTTTCCCCGGGGCACGGGTGCTCGCGGGCGGTCTCCTTCGGGAGGCTGTAATTTTCTCTTCCTTCATCGTTTTCCTGTAATCATTGTGATCAGTGTCACAATTAAAGGGCAAGAATGAATGATGATGTGACGGAAACATGTCCATTGTGGTATCTTATGGATACTACCATATATCCTCCCTCCTCTTTACTCCCTTTATCCCTCTATACATCGCTATTGAAAATACAACATCCTTCGTCCCACCTTCTCTTCCCAACGCGCTCGGAGCTTTGGGAGACGATCGACCAATCATTGCCGTATCGTGGTATTGATCATACCGCCTCTTACTAAACCTCCCATCCCTTACTGTTAATCTGGATGCTCATATTGGTGTCCGCACCTCTTGTCCATGTCACATTCTGTTGATATTTATGATATCAACTTCCATCCTCTCGTTGTTGATTAGAAAATCAACCATCAATAATTTCCTTAAGTCCACAACCGTGATACAAGGACTGAAAGGACACGCGGATAGTTTGTGAACAACTGGTACCCTTATGTGTCATAAATCTGGTTGTTCACCTCCCTCAATGATTGGGGATATAAATCTTATGTAGAACAACTGAGACAAACATATCCTTGAACTGGTGTTTACCTCATCGCACTGGGGATAAATTCAGTTGGAGATAGTCCTCGAATGTTACAATCCTCCTACTGAGATCGTATTTCTGAATATTTCAGAATGCGAAATAGTTTTCCTCTGCTCTCGATCATCCATGGCGGAAAACATATTAGTCATACAACAGGAACATGGAGAACATTCCATATCCTTTCGTCGATACTCAGCTGATTGCTCCCTTGGGCAGAAAGCCGAGGTTTCTTCCGCACTATGTATGCCAATACACCCAGCGGCATTACTAAAGTACAACGAACCTCCATCGGACATCTTGCCTTTCAAGAATACGGATGGAATTTCAAGGTTGGAAATCCTATAAATTACCAACAAGTATATGGAGATCATTATTCTCGTTTATACTTTGATGGACCATTGACCGCGCCTGGCGCCATGTATAGCTTTATGAGTGTTCCACTTCGTCCCTCCTTAGCTATATACACGATCTTTGAAAACGCAGCACTTGCCGGTTGGCTAGCCGATGTGTGCAGTCGTACCATACGCGCCCATCCCTTAATACTTGGAACCAAACTCGCCAAGTTAGATGAACACAATAAATTCATCCGCTTCGAATGTTTCAGGCGCTTTCTGACTCCGTTCCGTAACGTTGATAGTCAGTTCAAGGACCGCGCTCTGACCAAACTCAGCCTAAGAGACTCAGCTGCGGAGAAGCTAAACAGCGCGGGATTTGCTCTCTTTCAGGACGTTTGTATACAGAACTTACATTCATCTGTTATACAAAGACCCCGAATACCCACGGGTTATTCTGTCATGGAAGTTCAGACAGTGGGTCCGCTTGCGGAGACAGCCGCACCTACCTCAGCTATGCAATTGGAAGACGAACCAATATGCTTAGAAGCTGAAGAGATTCAGCCTACAGCGCCCCGGAGCAGCGATAACGACTATGTCTTAGAGTGGTATCAAGGTCCACAATGTCTCACCGCATACGATTATCGACACGCTAACTATGTTTCTCGAAAACGTTGTCGATTATGCGCATCGAGAGACCATTTCACCCCTATGGACTCAGACGTACCCTGCTCCTATTTCCACGAACAACCGATGATGGAGATATATTGTGCGTATTGCAGACTTAATAACTCTCATATTTTTGCAGTCTGCCCCCAATTTATGACTCAATGCCACCACTGTCAACTTAAAGGACATGCCAGTTATAATTGCCCCTTTAATCGCGATTTAGAGAGCGTAGATGAGATGATTACCCTGCGCTACATCCGAGCTTGGGAAGCGAACGCGGATTTACATTGTGAGTCCCGCCATCACTACTACCCTGGACGCTCTTACGAGGGAGTTTACGCGTTCCATCCTTATTTATTCGCGTCTGTGGAACAAAAAACACGCACACCGAGTTACGAGCTAATGAAGCGTGTTGGTGAGTGTATTTCCACCAAATTTGTTCGAAGATATCTCAGGAACGTCAATCCTAACGATATTACTTCATACCATTTGATTAATTACATCCGTCAAGACCCTGAGTATGGCGATTTATTTATCAACTCGCACCCTGAGTTACAGGAAGTATCTCGACGGCCCTACGAATATCGAGCCCGAGAACGCGAGCTGGAAAGAACCATTAAACCAAGGAAGTTTCTCACCACTCACGGTCCGCCTACCGCCATTGTCCAGACGACCCGTCAAGGACCCGTAGGAGCTGCTGTCCTAAGATGCGCCCTAAAGGCCGTTAGACCTCGCTCCACTGAAGTTGATATCGATCAACCAGGTACTTCGACCGGCGGATACACCGATCGCAATCCGAAACCTTCTGATGCAATTGTATTGCACCCTTCACCCAGGAGTTACAGCCCTCCTAGTAAAGTGGCTCGCCCCAAAGAGAAAAGGACTCTTGCTAGCCTCAAAAAACTGCGTAAACGCCGTCCACGTAAGAAAGACTAACTGTTTAGAGTATTTTTATATTTTAGAAACTGTGATTTGTTATATTTTATAGACTTAAATCCCATTTTCTGGGAGCGGTGTAAAGGCTTTTGCGTAATTAGCCGGTTATTTTCCCCGTAAAGTACTCTGTAGTTAGTTACTAGGCATAAAAGGGCCGTGTCCTTACTGTACTGGTGTTTTAGAGGACATAAAGATAATTTCTTCTGTAGGTGTACTTTAGAGGACATAATCCGCAATTTTGTGACGCAATAAGCCGGATCCTCTTGAAAACAGTGTGGCTACCATGACGACGGCTAACAGCTGATATTGCCACGTCGAACATTTCTTTGTTCTTTGTTCTCTCTTTGTTCGGTCGACCAATCAGAGCGTTTTTTGACTCTGTGTTGGAGGTTGGATACAGAAACTCATGAATTCAGTGTATATGTTTTTGCCCAGAGCCTAAGAACACCGGCTTTTGGCACCTCCGTGTTTCAGTCTTTAGCTTAACATTAGTAGGCTTAATTATAGAACGTATATCTGTTATCTATCCATAACTTACTAATCTTAACATATCATACATATCTTACTCAACAATCTGTCGGTTATTCATTATATTTGTTGATGAAATATTATATCGGAATACTGATCAATAATCAGACACCCCAATCTTCTTGATATACTAAAGGTTAGAGAGACCGGATACATATAACGATTGCGACTTACATTAAGTGGTTTGAAGTGAATCTAATGCTATTTCATAGGCCCGACATAAATTGTCTGTTGCTCTCTTTATATGTGACTAAAATTAGTGAAGGTCGGCAGATTAGTGTGCAGGATTGTGCAGCATTGTGTATGATTGTAACTGATAACAAAGCATTTCCTAAAGAATGCGCCATATACGTGAATCTATAGCCATTCCGTTGTGTCTAGTTTAAGTCATAACTCTGTTTACATATTTAGAGCGCCACGTCCTAAAGGAACTGTTAATATTTCCCGAAAGTGAATAATATTTGTCAGAGATCATATATTACGATCAGTCGAATAATACAGTAGGCTTACACCTCAATCAAGTTAATCTTCCGAATCCAGTCTCCCGGGTATATCCAGCGGGTGAATGATTGCGCATAGACTGGCTTCGGCTAATGTAGTGTATCAAATACTCGTCATAGGCTAAAGACTATCTATCATCTAAAAGACATCCCAATTTGGCAGGTTAAACTGTCAAAGGTCTTAAAAGCGCAAACACTCCCCCTCTCTCTCTCAACTCTGCGCCGTTCCTGAACAACACTTATATGACTTCTACTACAAGTACTTACTTATATTCACTACAATTTTATGTCTCTATATCTCTATCGTCTATATCAATATTGATATTACTATGTTATTTTAATTATGTACCGCCAGTGGTGATACAACATGGCTGCGGCTGGGTGCCTCCTTTTGAGGGGTAACAGACGTTTCAGTCTAAGACGTTTTGGCCTAGGACGTTTCGGCCCAATGAATGAAATACAAGATTTGCTTGTCGGACGTTTTGGCCCAAAGATTCTTAAATAAGCTATTAATAATAAGTTATTCAATATATTTGTTTTGTAGTTTTTACGTTCGTTACTAGAGGAGTTGTCAGTAGGAACTGCTCCACCTGTTTGAAAGGGAATCTACATTATATTTATAAATAATAACTAATGTAATATTATTATTATTTATTAATACAGTATAAATTTAAACCATACTGTAACTTAGAACAGAGATCGCATATGCTGACAAATTAACTTTATGGGGTTTCCCCCATAAAAAAACATTTTAAATGTGAATCAATAATTAAAGTACATTAAAATACACCGAAATAAATTATTACTGTATTTTAATGTTGGTCTTAAAAATATATTAGATTAGAAATATTCCATTAAAATGGCATTGCTAATAATTATGAGACTGACTGGATGTCATATGGAATGATATAAAATATATGCGTATCAAATTTAAATTTAAAGGAAATATATGCGTATTAAAAGGGCCAGAGTGGATGTGAAGTGAAATAAAATAATTATGTATTATAAAATCATTATACGTCGTTATCTATGGGTATAAATCATCTATTATCCAGACCATCGAGATGAGAGTTATTGTTTCAACAGATCATTAAGACATAGCTGCAACACACTGTCCAGCTACAGTACAAGAATTATCAGTTGAGTAATGTTTAAATTAATGAAGTATCTCCAAAATATATCGCAGTTATATATAAAATATATATATATTAAGCCCTTCATGGTTCGTGAAATTGATTCGCTTTGGTAGTACTGTATATTAGCAATGTGGTACTCGAGACCAATACATTTGTTCTGACTTTCATTTTTTCGGCCGCATAACATAATTGATGGCGAATTGTCTATGGAACCAGAGCACCACATGCAAAATGTTTATTTTATTTTGAAATAAAGGTAAATTAAAACTCCGGCTCCGGCCATTTTGGCACCTCCTGCTCCGGTTCCGGTATAAATATTGCCGTAGTTAATTTTTTAATAAAGTACCGTATTATATTTGGTGCATATTCTACTCTGGCCCCCGGCGTAGCATTCTTGTGAATGAGCCATTCAGAGATTTGGAGTCAACAGCAGTTAGAACCCAGCATGGACTCCCATAGAGGAGTACTGGACCTACAGTACAGCTGCTCTAAATAATCGGACCTTAAGTTTCCGATTAATTTTCGGTGACTTCCAAATCCTGGAAAGCCTATTCAAGGCTGCCCAGCCCATGCCTTTCCCTTACGTATTCGAAGGTCCTCACCTGACTTCCGGATCCATGATCCCAGGTAACAGAAGTCATCCACATGCTCAAGCATACCATCCTTTGAGCTTATGCTCATCCGGTCAGAGACTTGTCGATGACTTTCAAAGTTAACTGACAAAAATTTGGTCTTTTGGGAGATAATAAAAAGACCAACACTAGAAGCAGCCTGTTCTAATGAGCTGAGGAGCCGTTAGGCTCCCTCTAGTGATTCTGAGAGTACTCCTAAGTCATCAGCAAAGTCTAGATCAGTTAGGACCACCATGCATATTCACTCCTTGAGGACGCCAAAGCACAAGATTATGCACTGGCTAGTCCTTACGGCGAAAGCAATGTCCTGCAAAGCGGAGGCGGCTTTGTTCTAAGGTAAAGCTTGGAGGAACCAATGAGACGCCTCCAATGTTATATAGTGTCTGGTTGGAGATGTGTTCATTGTACTTGACACATTGAATTTGGTGTCCTCAGCAGTTAGAGCCCAGCATGGACTCCCATAGAGGAGTACTGGAACTACTGCTGCTCTAAATAAGCGGACCTTAAGTTTACGATTAATTCTATGTGACTTCCAAATCATGGAAAGGCCATTCAAGGTTCCCATTGCCTTGAATGGTTGCGCTTAATTATCCCTAAGTACATTTTAGCGTCTAATCACATGCAAGTTTTTGTATCTGATAGACAAAGAATTGGCCAACAAATCTATCAGACGAAATAATTCTGCACCGCTAGGTGGCGCTGTAAATTTATGCTAATTTTTAGGTTTGTTATAAATAGTAATAAAGTTTATTAACTAAAAATTTCAAAAAGTTGTCAGATACTTTTAGGCAGGGAGGCTTTGTAGACACCCACAGAAATTTTCAGACTAATTGCTCAAAAATGGTAGAAGTAGTAGGGTTTTGAAGTTGACAATTTCATTAAAAAAAATATTTTGAGATAATCGACCTTTCATTATACATAGTAATAGTAATTTCAATAGGTCTCCCTAAATGGGAATTGTTATAACTTGAAAACTAAAAGAGCTATTAAATAGCGGTTTTCAGATTTAGAAACGTCATTTAATCGATCGTAAAAATAATTTCGACATATTTTGAACCGAAAAGGTGTAACCCCCCCCCCCACCCCCCTCTTAAATTAGTAAAATAAATATTGTAACACCTACTGCCAGGAGAACTCCCGTCTTAGAGTCGAGAAAACTCCCGTATTAGAGTCGAGAAACTCCCGTCTGAGAGTCGAGAGAACTCCCGTCTGAGAGTCGAGAGAACTCCCGTCTGAGTCGAGAGAACTCCCGTCTGAGAGTCGAGAAAACTCCCGTCTGAGAGTCGAGATAACTCCCGTCTGAGAGTCGAGAACACCCATCTGAGAGAACTCCCGTCTGAGAGTCGAGTACACCCATCTGAGAGCCGAGAGAACTCCCGCCTGAGAGTCGAGAGAACTCCCGTCTGACAGTCGAGAGAACTCCCGTCTGAGAGTCGAGAACACCCATCTGAGAGCCGAGAGAACTCCCGTCTGAGAGTCGCAAGAACTCCCGTCTGAGAGTCGAGTACACCCATCTGAGAGCCGAGAGAACTCCCGTCTGAGAGTCGAGAGAACTCCCATCTGAGAGTCGACAGAACTCCCGCCTGAGAGTCGAGAGAACTCCCGTCTGAGAGTCGAGAGAACTCCCGTCTGAGAGTCGAGAGTTAACTCCCATCTGAAAGTCGAGAAAACTCCCGTCTGAGAGTCGAGAACACCCATCTGAGAGTCGAGAGTTAACTCCCATCTGAGAGTCGAGAGAACTCCCGTCTGAGAGTCGAGAGAACTCCCGTCTGAGAGTTGAGAGAACTCCCGTCTGAGAGCCGAGATAACTCCCGTCTGAGAGTCGAGAGTTAACTCCCATCTGAGAGTCGAGAGAACTCCCGTCTGAGAGTCGAGAACACCCATCTGAGAGTCGAGAGTTAACTCCCATCTGAGAGTCGAGAGAACTCCCATCTGAGAGTCGAGAACACCCATCTGAGAGTCTAGAGAACTCCCGTCTGAGAGTCGAAAGAACTCCCGTCTGAGAGTCGAGAGAACTCCCGTCAGAGAGTCGAAAGAACTCCCGTCTGAGAGTCGAAAGACTCCCGCCAGAGAGTCGAGAGAACTCCTGTCTGAGAGTCGAGAGAACTCCCGTCTGAGAGTCCAGAGAACTCCCGTCTGAGAGTCGAGAGAACTCCTGTCTGAGAGTCGAGAGAACTCCCGTCTGAGAGTCGAGAGAACTCCCGTCTGAGAGTCGAGAGAACTCCCGTCTGAGAGTCGAGAACACCCACCTGAGAGTCGATAACACCCATCTGAGAGTCGAGAGAACTCCCGCCTGAGAGTCGAGAGAACTCCTGTCTGAGAGTCGAGAGAACTCCCGTCTGAGAGTCCAGAGAACTCCCGTCTGAGAGTCGAGAGAACTCCTGTCTGAGAGTCGAGAGAACTCCCGTCTGAGAGTCGAGAGAACTCCCGTCTGAGAGTCGAGAACACCCACCTGAGAGTCGAGAGAACTCCCGCCTGAGAGTCGAGAGAACTCCTGTCTGAGAGTCGAGATAACTCCCGTCTGAGAGCCCAGAGAACTCCCGTCTGAGAGTCGAGAGAACTCCCGTCTGAGAGTCGAGAGAACTCCCGTCTGAGAGTCGAGAGAACTCCCGTCCCGTCTGAGAGTCTACTTCCAGTATTAGAAAGCACACTTTTTGAAACAAATTTAGTTACACATACTGATAACTGAAGTTACAAATTTAAAACAAATTTACAACATGAGGTCTTCCTGGTCTTAGATTTCTGTCTGTCTGTTCATCAAAACATATAGGACAGTCGAATGAATGATATTAATAAAATCAAACACGTTCGTGGGGCCTTCGCGCAGCACGAGGCCCAGTTATTAGATACAAATTAAAATTGAGCGACTGTATCACAAAATCAGGTTTTGAGAAATTTACCCACACCACCAATCAATCAAAGAAAGGGGGACAGTACGTGTTCACCCCTTTTAACCCCCCCCCCCCCCCCCCACCCTTCCCAACCACCAATACATAACCGGGACATCTACCACCCACGGAAGGGTAGCACGAACTTATTTCCAATCGCACGTTAAATATGCAAAGCCAGGTGGTTTATAGGAATATAATAAACGCAGTACTCGTTTTCATTATAAGCCTCTTTGCGTTTGTCCTGTTTTGTATTTAAATATATTTCTTAAACGCAGGCTAGGACGATCTTTATAATAATAATAACTAGGGATGCGATCAATATGTAAAGCCAGGTGGTTTATATAATAATTTAGTCAACGCAGTACTCGTCTTCATTATATGCCTCGTTGCGCTCGTCGCTTGTCCTGTTTTGTCATAAAATATTTTTCCTAAACGCAGACTGACGATCTTTATACAGTTATAACTATGCGAAGTTTCGAAACTGTGCGAGTAACTGTTGATACATGGATAGTTCTTTTTACAGAACACGGCAGAACACAGTAGAACACAGCAGAACACAATAGAATACAGGCGGAACATAGGCGAACACAGCTGTAATTAAAATCTACACCAAAAAATAACACACTTGGGAAAGTACCGGATTTAATCATACAACTGTAAGATGTCAATTACATATTTAAATTAAATGGCGGTTTTCCCTATCCTCCAAAATAAATTACCTGATCAGAGTTGCCCGATCAGCTGTTCGGTTAGGCCTGTACCTGTTACTAGTCCAGCACTCTGCCTGTCAGCTTGTTCCAGTACTGCAGTAGGCCTAGTGCTGTAGAGACATGTACAGACTGTACATTGTACAGACAGACAGATGTAGGCATTTACCGGCAATTACCGGGCACAGTGTAGAGTATATTACCAATGTACTGATGTAGGCCTACTCAGCTACCGGTACTGTACTGCTGTAGAACTAACCAACTCTCCATGGTTACAGGATAATGGGAAGTAATTTATTTTGGAGGATATGGAAAACCGCCATTTAATTTAAATATTGTAATTGACATCTTACAGTTGTATGATTAAATCCGGTACTTTCCCAAGTGTGTTATTTTTTGGTGTAGATTTTAATTACAGCTGTGTTCGCCTATGTTCCGCCTGTATTCTATTGTGTTCTGCTGTGTTCTACTGTGTTCTGCTGTGTTCTGTAAAAAGATATATCCTTGATACATCTATGTGGAGATGTGTGATATGTGGAGATGTGTGATACAACGCCAACGCATCTTATGCCGATGTAGTAATATGCGGGTATTGAAATAATATTAAAGCAATGTACACTCTTAAAGCTGCAGCGAAAAAATGTAGCTAATTTCCTAGGTTACATATAAAATAATAATATTATTTTTAAGAACATTAATTTTACTACTTTGCAAAAATTCAATTAAAAAATAACCAGACATATACGTTGTGGAATAAACTATTTCAGAAGCCTACAACAGCCATGCCATGGATGGTATTTATGTTATTATATCTGTCATTTACCTGAGATAGCAATACAACACTTATAGTAGAGTCAATACAGGAAGGATGTTGGGATGTTGGATTTAAAGAATGCTGTCTGGGCTGGAATAGCAATACTGGTTGCATATTACAATTCCTCTCTGGTTAGTCTACAGCCACAACTCCAAGCCAGCTAGCTCCACACCAGCAGAGACTTGACCAATAATCATTCCCAGCAACTAGCTGCCTTACACACACATCCTTCCATCGTACCAGCATGTTGGCCAATAAATGAGCAGTATTTAATGAGAATCAATTTTTTATGACGTTTTAATTACTTTAGATCAATTAAAGACACAATTATTAAAGCAAATCACTTGAACTAATTAAAAACTATAATAGAATGGCGTATGTGGATTACATCTGTATAATTTTTAAGTATAATTATTTAAATCTTATACTGTAAAACAATTAATTTCCTTTAAAAGGCAGGTTGAAAATAGTGTTTTTAACGTAATCAACTTAATTAACTAATTAACTGCTATTATCTTAGCTTCTCGAAGGCCACACGGAAATTCTACTTGGAAAATTTCTAAACTTTTGCCAAACCACATGTGTACCAAGTTTGGATAGATTTCATCAAAGATTGGCCGAGTTATTAACGTTTAAAGTTGAACACGACAGAACGACAGAACGACAGGTTGATTAATGGTACCACTACGCTAAGGCTCACTCACTTCGTGGCTCGCCCACATTATTATATTATTATATACTGACAAACCGTTTTGCGAGGGAAGGTCCAAATTGTAAAGTCAATTATCTCGGAATGCCGTTTTTGGAGTCCGGACAATTGCGACCCGGACAATTGCGACCCGGTCAATTGCGACCCGGACAATTGCGACACGGTGAATTGCGACCCATGTTTTGAAATATAAATTACGGGTCACAATTAATTGTCTATGATATACAATGATATTTATCAATGATATACATTGATACAATGATATTTATCAATGATATACATTACAATCTTTTTATCTGGATCCGGACAATTGCGACCCGGACAATTGCGACCCGGATAATTGCGAACCATCAATTTTTTCTAAACTCATAGGTCGCAATTGACCGCAATTTTTTTAATTTTCAAATCAGTACTCCTCCGCCATTTTTAATCAATTTTATGTTTTAGGTATAAAATAAAAGATAAAAAGGTTAAAGATTAAAGGTAAAAATTTTTGTCTACAATAATAAAATTCAAACAATGTTTAGTTGTGCAATTTTTCATGAGGATAATTAATTAATTGGTAGCCTATAATGTTGCTTTAGACCACAAAATAAATAAAAAATAAATTATGTAATACGATGATAGCAAGAAAATTTAATTACAAATTTAATAAAAAAATTATACATTGTGATCTTTAAAATAATTTTATCATAAATTAAACTTTATAATGAATATTTAATAAACTTAAACAATAAAATAAAGTAAACTCGTCATAGCTTTAATACACTAAATTCCGATAAAACGAAAACATCCAGATTTCAAATTGAATTCCCTGCTCTTAACCGATGACTCCAGTCACCATATACTATTCAAATCACTATATAAATTTATTCATGAACTTAGAATCTCATGGATCCGAAGACATAATTGGAATTGGGCCATTGGTTTCGTTTACAACACAGTGTAACCTTCCCAAAGATTATGGTGTCAACCGTGGTCTACCACTCCCCCCATAATAGCGTGCAATTAATTACCGGTGAGTATATACTGTATTAGACCAAAACCCTTCAATTTTATCACCCGTAAGACCTCTGACGGCGAAATAAAACGTCTTCCCCTTAAAGTCAGTAGCCAAAGTACAAGCCATTGGCAATGGAAGTGCATTAACGGTCACAACCAGTCTCCAACACTGATGAGCGCTGTTCTTCGCAACAGATATGTTAGAAGTGGTCTTGGAGTAAGACCACAACTGGTAGTTAACTATACCGCTGGGATTCACTAAAAACCACCTGACTGCGACACCTTCGGGACACCAGGTGAGAGTGACTGCAGGTTTGGGAGGGCGCGAGAGGCTGGCCAGACTGCGCGGGGAGGCATTCGGTAATCCGGGAGGGGGGGCAGCAACAGCCGAAATGATTTGAACGTCGTTCGCGGGCAAATCCAGGATGGATATTTCCGGATCTTCGTCCTCACACCGGTCACTTAGTCGACTCGGATGATTGGATGACGTATCCTTTGCCGTACTGATAATTTCTTTACGACGCTCCTCGAGATTGGCCAGTTGCTTCTTTATGGCATCGCGGAAACCGGAAATGCGGTTGATGTAGACGTCAAATTTTGAGGGTCTCGGGTGTTCTTTTATAGTCTTTTCGTAATGGAGTAAACGATCTAAGTGATCCTTTGAATCACCAATCCTTTCACTGATCCCATCCACTGAATTTGGCACAATTCCATCATTGTCTACGAAATCCTTAAGTTGATTGAACAAACCAGTTAGAAGGGCATCAGAGTCATTTTCTTTAAGTCTTCGAGGTATCGCTGGTTGTGTGCAACTCGCTATATGCCCGTATGGGCTTACAGAAGTGTTTGAGAATTTATTACTGTGTGAGAAGTTAGTATTGGGGTGGGAGTTAGTATTGGCGTGGGAGTTAGTATTGGCATGGGAGTTAGTACAATGTGTAGTATTATCCTCTGCAGGTGGGGGCAATGAAGAGTAGCTTTGAGGCGTAGTAATTATATCCGCATTTGTTAAATCAACAACCTCTGAGAAACTGAAGTTACCCGGCGTCAGGGTTATGTTTGCTGATGGACGACATGGTAAACTCGACCTACAAGAATTATGTCCAACAATACCAGATTCGTGATCGAAATCAGATGCGGGACTGACAGGGTGTAGCGTTTGTTCGAATTTATCAGTTGTATGTCCGAGTACATCAATGGCAGATGAAAGTCCAGTAGTGATAAGTACGTCTCTGTGATTTCTGAAAGACCCTTCCACAGTCTCAGTCGAGGAAACGAGATTAATAATGGCTGACTGTCGGATAATCTCAGAATTATATCCAAAACTTCCGGAAGTACAACTAAGATTAGTGGATGTTTGTCTTGTAATACCTGTTTGTCCGGTAATATCTGTTTGTCCGGGGCTACAAATGGGTCTGCGTGTGCATATTCCGTTTGCATTTTCTGACACATTTGGCTCCAAAACGTTAGTCGCCTTACTGATTGGCGGTGTGTTGAATGATTTCGTTACATTGCACGTTTTTGGTGAATTAGTTGTGCAAACCACCAGTAAACCATTTTCGATTGTTGCGAGGGATGGGGTAGCACCATAATATCCCCTTAATGATGGCAATGTGGCACTGGTGGAAGCTGATGACGTGGATTTCACCACTAGAGATGTCGTTAATGTGCTACTTGTGTCCACCAATGACGTTGATAGGGCAGTAATGAAACCTAATGTTGCCGATGTGCCAATGGTGGAAGAAGGTTGTGTGATGGGTGTCGCAATTGGTGCTATTCTACTCTTAATTACGACCCGTATAGGCGACTGTGCGGGATACCTAAGACCAATGTTCTGAACCACTTGATTTTGGAATAAACGGCAGTCAGGTGTAGCAGATCCACACAATTCTGGGACATCGTCTGCTTGGTTTGGTGGCTTTACGATATGACAGGCTGCTGCCACTGTAACGGAACGTGGAGGAGATGCTGCCACTGTAACGCAATGTGGAGGAGATGCTGCCACTGTAACGGAACGTGGAGGAGATGCTGCCACTGTAACGGAACGTGGAGGAGATGCTGCCACTGTAACGGAACGTGGAGGAGATGCTGTCACTGTAACGGGACGTGGAGGAGATGCGGCCACTGTAACAGAACGTGGAGGAGATGCTGCCACTGTAATGGCAGGTGGATGAGACGCTGCCACTGTAACGGAACGTGAAGGAGATGCTGCCTCTGTAATATCAGGTGGATGAGACGCTGCCACTGTAACGGAACGTGAAGGAGATGCTGCCTCTGTAATGTCAGGTGGAGGAGATACTGCCTCTATAACGGCAGGTGGAGGAGACGCTGCCACTGTAAATGCAGGTGGAGGATACGCTGCCACTGTAACGGAAGGTGGAGGAGACACTGGCTGCTCCTTTGGCTGTTGGCCACTCGGCTCCTCAATAATGTCCGCGATTACATGGGCTATATCGAAATCCTGATCTGGGTCGGCATTTACCACAAATGGAAGATTGCATTGTACAAAATTGGAATGATACTTACTGTTACGAGCATAGAGGGTGGCATCTTGTATGTGCATCATTCTTATGGCGTTTTGTCGATACTCCTGACCCTTATTTTTATAGTAAACACATTGCTTATGGAGTCGTTCTACTAATATTAAGGCGCGTTGCAATTTAAGTACGACGTTCAAGCCGCATGTGTTTTCTTGATGGGGAGAAAAATGTCCGTTAGCAATAATGGCAGGTTCTGGCACACTATCGCTCGGAGACGGCTCTTCCATCAAAGCTTTACATCGCTTTGGGGTATCTCTATCTGCATTGGGATTGGGACTTTGACTACGAGCCCTTTTATAAAGCGAAGACATCTCACCAGTGTGACTTGTTAGTACGGTAGGGAAATTCGTTAAATGTATTCCGTATTATGTTTGCTTAGTTTCGTAATTAAGGTCGTTTATTTATTAGTTTCTTCTGAGTCAACTCAATGCCATCCATAAACTGCTGAACCGATACAATTCTGTGATATTAGAGTGCCAAAAAAACAATTCCATTTTCAACTCAGCTCAGCTATAAAACAATTCCATATTCAACTCGGCTCAGCTATAAAACAATTCCATATTCAACTCGGCTCAGCTATAAAACAATTCCATATTCAACTCGGCCCAGCTATAAAACAATTCCATATTCAACTCGGCTCAGCTATAAAACAATTCCATATTCAACTCGGCTCAGCTATAAAACAATCTAAAAAGGTGTAAAATATTGTGTTCAAGCATTATTTATACAGATGTAATGCAGTAGTAATGTACAATATATATTCGTATTAATAATTATTATTATAGAGATATGGTACATTTACAGGTTTACCTACAAAAAACTTCCGAATTTTCATAATTTAACCACCTGCTGACTGTTTCTAATATATCACACTAGAGGCCCCGCATTTTCACGGTTCTCGTGGCGCCTTGCAGGTTACAATAGTGGCGGGGTGGCCCAAACCACAAACACTAATTGAAGCAGTAATTGAACCCTAACCCTAAGTCATAGGGCTCTAATCTAAGAAATTTTATTGGCGCTTCGGGCCAATAGTCCGAAATTCCACAAAATTTATTCGATTAGAGACTCATGACTTACCGGTAGGGTTCAATTACTGCTTTAATTATGGTTTGTGCCAGGTGCCTGACCAAGCTGCCAAGGTATAGGTTCCACCTTGGTGTAGTGGTTGCATTGAATTCACATCTCCCGTAGGTCGTGGGTTCAATCTTCACATGCGACATGGGCCAGGGCAGTTTTCGTTTCGGCACGAATTCTTTAAAGGGACCAGCCAGGGCGCATCTTTGCCTTGCATCCTTAAGAGGTAGCTAAATGAGTACTAGAGTTTCCTGTGGGGAGTAAAGTTCTGGGGGGACCGCACTGGAAATAAGTCGTCTGACTTTGTGCGCAATCCCTGGCCTAGCAGCCGAAGAAAATTTACTTTACTTTTTACTTTAACAAACCTGTTAACCTAAAAAACAAACCAATATCGATCCCAGTCAGTAGACCTACCAAACCAACAAAACATCCTAATAACCAAGTCATTAAGTAGGTAACCCAAGCGCCAAGGCAGCCAAGTAAAATAACGCTGTATGCTTTCCTTACAGCCTTATACAGTTATAGGCCTAAAAAGTGGCGCCTGTCTGCCTGTCAGGGTCAGCCTGTCAGCCTGTAGCAGTGTAGTGTGTGATAAAGTCAAATAGATCATTTCAGCATTTAGCAGTCCGTGTAAACACCCAAATCACAACAAATGCAAATCCTGAAATCAAAACAAATACAGAAATAACAACTAATCAAGACAAATAACAACAAATCACACCAAATCACATCATGCTGTCATGTTATAATATAAACAAAACCAGGCCCATAGCCAGGATTTTTTAGTTGGGTAGGCGAAGGAATATATCAGGGTAGGCAGGCTGGCAGGCGCAAATGTTAATTTCGATACATTACATTACATTATAATAGATTTAATTGTATACAGTAGGTAGAAAGCAAAACTACAGCAGGGTCTACATGGAGTCCGCCATCAGTTCATCATTTGTATACAAAGCACAATATAAACAAAGCGCGAAATCGCGCAGGTCCGCGCCTACCAGTTTACTAACGTATTAAATGTCTCCTTGAATGGCTTACTACCAAAAATATTTACCAGTTAAGCGGGATTGATCTCGGTATGTAGGCCTAGAGATTCCAAGTCCAACGCTCTACCAACTTCGCCACTGCGCCATATGAAACTAAAATTATCTAAACTAAACTAAACTTTTATAAAACTAAAACCCAACTGGAAATTAACAACAAGAACACAATAACACTAACAATAACGGAGTAAATACTAGAATTCTTTCTACGTGGACCTAAAAAGGCGGGGGAGAGTTGCAGATAAACATCCCTTTTTTGGTAATACACAACACACTCGACAGAGGTACTTACAGTAACTACAGACATCATACTGTCATAAGCAGATTCTATTCTGAGCAAAATACTGTATGTACCATTACAGGATGGTTGGGTGCAATCTTCGCCCACTTACAAACTTCACCAGTGTCCATCTGTCCAATCTTCGTCCGCGTCCAATAACCTTCAGACCTTCGCCCAATAATTAGAAACCATATTAGTTACCTATTCAGGGAAATAAGCAGGTTGGGGGCCGTCCAAGTATGACGCCTGCACTTTTCCCCAAAATGTTGACCCCCTCCCTCCCCTAAATCAGATGTCATCAGATAGGCGTTGACACCCGCCACACCCCCCCCCCCCCCCCCCCCTAAATCACCTTTCGCGTCCTAATCACTGAAACATGGTGACTGGTAACTGAAACAGAAGGTCGTGCTGCGGGCCTTCAGGGGCTTTGAACAATTAAAATAGGCATATAGATATAGGTACATACTACATAGGCTATTTACTCTTCTGCTATATCTCTTCTAGCACCTATAAATGAACATGCTGACGTCAGATTTTGGCTGATCCCCCTCCCCTCCTCTCATCAGTACGTCATCAGATTTTCCCAACCCCCCTCCCCCCCCTAAAGTGCTGACGTCATACTTGGACGGCCCCTTACAGAGACGGCTTTTTCTAACCATTCCAATACACAATGTTGTTACCAATTGAGGGAAAGGATCAGGTTACACAGACTGCTTTTTCTGTAAGGGTGGAGTACTGGAGTACTGTAGGCCCAACTGTACTGCAGTACTGTTGCAGTAGTAACAGTGTTGGCCTATGGAAGGTGTTATTAAAATGAAAGTAACTTACAATCTGAGCATAATATGTCAGTATGTACCGGTGTTTGATTACTACAAGGCTAATGTTTAAAGAAGACGCATGGAACCAGAAAATGGTTGTGTAAAAATGTAGAATTATTACTAATGAAGTGTGAACAGACGGGCCGGGAGGCCATCATGGATCCAACCAACTGGGACGGCAGCATCACCATCCGCAACTACCGACTCAACAACGAGGAGCGCACCCGTACCGGCGCGAGGCCATGCCGGCCATACAAATCGCCATACCCTCGTAAAAAGGCAATGGCTGCTGCGACGGATGCACCCGAACCCACCTCGTTACCAGGGGATGGCAATTGACAACCCCCCCAGCCACCCCCGCTATAGTAAACCTAGCCGGGTCGATTAAATTCTCGCTGTGGAACGTGGAGGAGGGTCTGCAGTTCTTACTGGACCACCTGCATGCCCACGAGTTCCCTGGCAAACAAGGATGTTCTGCTGCTAATGGAAACTTTCTACACAAAGTCTACCCTAAGTTCAATAGAAAATTATTACGCGTTTCGTTTATCCAACCTGCAAAAAAGCTAACTAGAGGACGTCCAATGTGTGGTTTAGCTGTTTTATGTAAACCGAACCTAGACCCTTCCCTGATAAGAAAAGACGAACAATTTATGATAGTCAACATACGGTCTGCCAACATCCTAGTTTTCTATCTCGATCCTACGAACTCAGTAGAGGATGTCATCCTTACAATGGCGAATGCTCTCGCCCACACCGATCCGAATAAAACTATTATAATTGGAGGCGACCTGAACTGTTGCATTGACTCCGGTGACCGTGGCTCCAAAGTCAGTGACTATCTGAGTAATTTGGGTTTCATCCGACTGAATGACTCAACCATACTGACTGACCGACATACATCTCACCCCAAGGCGAGAGTTGTATCGACTTGGTGGTTTGTGAGATACCCGGGCGCTGCACAACCGCACTCAATCGACGTTGCCGCTAATCCAATCCGAAAACACCAGCGAGTTTCAGCGAATATTTCCATTCCTGATCCTTTCATTGACATTGACACACGACCCCCGTTGCTCTGACGGAAATTAAACACAAATACACTCCAGTCGCACCCGAATATACTATCTGGAGGAATAACCTATGCTCTTTCACTAGGCGACATAGACACAGCCACTTCGCTGTTGTCTCAAACTCTGACAGACTCGACCATCCCCAGAAATACCAAACAAAACTCCGGTAAACCGTGGTTTGATGACGACTGCCGCGAACTCAAATGTACATTAATATCGGCTATGCGAATCCGTAAACAATCTAGCAACCACAACATAAAATACTGGGACCTCCGAAAGCAATACTACTACTAGGTCGAGTGATCTCGGACAGTGGAAATGAGATCCTTCCAGGCTTCCCGATTCTCCATAGTTGTCGCAATTTCGTTTCTCCTAAGTTCAGTATCCCTTTCAAGTTGATCTATATATGTTATGGCCGGTCGTCCACGACTACGCTTTCCATGAGTTGGTTGCCAGAAAAGTAGATCTGGTATGACCTCGTCTTTACTTCGCCAGCAGTGCCCACTGAATCTTAATCTGCGTCAACGGAGGGTGGTTGATACAAGTGGTATTGTACCATAAAGCTCGGCGTTTGTCATGTGTTGTCTCCAGCTGATGTTTAGGGCTGCCCTTAGTAGTCTTGTGTAGCAACCATCAATTCGTTGTTCAAGTGATTTAGTCAGTGTCCAGGTCTCACCCCCATATAAAAATACACTTTCCACTGTGGCTCGAAAGAACTTAAGTCTTCAGGTGCCTGGAGAGATCTGATTTCCAGATGGTATCCATTTTTGATAGAGCTACCCAAGCCTTTGCTTTCCTAACTTCTATGTCCTTTTTGCTACTCTCTATCCATGATCCAAGGTACTGGAAGTCATCGACCTTCCTTAGTTGATTATTATCAATGGTTGTCAAGTTTCCATCAACATTAAAGGTCATGAATTCGGTCTTTGTAGCATTTATATGCAATCCAACCTCCTTAGCAGCCCTCTCCACTTTATTTAGTAGAAGCTGTGCATCTGCTAGGGTATTAGAGAGCAGGGCGATGTCATCCGCAAATTCGGTGTCTGTGACTGTAGTTGCCGGATATCTACTACTTCTGCGTTCTTGAAGTGTGAATCCCAGGTCTTCACCCTTTGTGGCCATCTTCATTGCGTAATCCAGCACAATTACAAATAGTAATGGTGCTAATGTGTCACCTTGCAGTACGCCAGCCAGGATTGAGAAAAACTCAGTTTCACCATCTGGTGAGAGTACCTGCGCTTCTGTGTCACAATATAACAATCCAATGCCAAACAATTACTTCTGGTATTCCATAAGCTCTTAGGATTTCAAGCATTTTACCTCTATGGATGGAGTCGAATGCCTTCTTGAAGTCCACAAAAGTCATGACAGCGGGGAGATTCTTTGACTTAATTCCTTCAATCAGTCTCCGTAGTGCAAGTATCTGAGCTATTGTTGATCTACTTGGTCGAAATCCGTTTTGGCTCTTACGCAGTAGTTTCTCTATGTGAGGCCTAATCCTATATAGAATCATTTTATTGTATATTTTGGCAGCTACCACAAGCAGACAGATCCCACGATAGTTTGTTGGTATGCCGAGGTCTCCTTTCTTGGGGAGAGGCTTTAGTTGACCTTTAGTCCAAATTGGTGGTGGCTTTTCCCCTTTTAACATCCGGTTGCAAACATTCAATAATGGTCTGTTTAGCACTCTGGTTTTCCATACCTCCGCTGGGATTTCATCTAATCCACTTGCTTTATTATTGGACATGCTTTTAATGCTTCTTTGGAGTTCGGCAGGTGTGAAGTCCCCTGTTTCTATAGGTAGTGTCTTGTCATATATTTTCCTTGTAGGGCTGACCTCGATGTTTGGTGGCTGCCCAAGCAAGTTGCTGAAGTGATTATTCCACTTCCCAACACGTTCTTCAGGACTATCGGCTTTGAAGCGCCCCTTTGCACAACTTTTCCGACCAGATACCTCATTTACAGTTTGCCAGGTAAGTCTTGATTGTTGCTGTATGTGAGCAGTTGTAATTGCTTCAGTTTTATCCTGTATGTACTTTTCCTGGCTGATGTTGTAGGCCAATTTAAGATCGTCCTTAGCTTTCTCAACCTTGTTAATGTTTTCGGTTGTTGGTTGTTCGGTTTTAACTTTGTAGGCTATCTTAAGATCTTCTCTCTTACAAGTAACCTCAGAGTTTTGCCATGGCACATATTGTTTTCGTTTGGGTTTCTGGGGGATATACCTCTTAGATGATTCCTTGTGGGCTGTTACTATATTCTGGTATATTGAATTGGTGGATTGGTCTTCATCCATTACTGTTGGTCTTCATCCATTACCATCCATACTGGGACCTCCGAAAGCAATACAAACAATTAATAAAGTCGAAACGCCAACAATTCGAGGATATTTCTCTAGTACAGAAACTGGAGAAAGCCGAGACTAAATGGCTCCTATTCAAAGAAACCAAATCATCCAAACGAGCTGCTCCAATTGAATCAACAATCGTGGAATCCCATTTCTCAATCCTCGTCGGCAACCCCAATACTCCCCCTGACTGCCCAATTGTCCCGAACTCATCGGCCAATGAGAAAGCCTCAGCAGCAGAATGGGATTCGAATCTACGACGGCCTACGGCTAACTAACGTCATAAAGCAACTCCGTGGAATAATGCAAGGCGACTGTCTATCTCCAACTTGTTTCATTATATTTATCACCGATCTTGCCCACACGGTATTAAATGTCTGCCGATTTGTCAAACTTATTTTCTACACAGACGACCTCGTCCTGTACTCCGACGACCGAGAGGAACTCCAACGCGCCCTCGACGTTCTACATGACTGGTGCATATTAAACGGAATTACCGTCAACTTAAAGAAAACAAATATAATGAAATTCCGCAAAGCCGGGCGCCTAGCCCGCGCTGACAAATTCGACTACAACGGAACACCTCTAGAAATTGTAAACCGCTACGAATATCTCGGTCTAATCCTCCAGCCATCCCTCTGCTTCTCCGAACACATTCAACAAAAGAAAATAAGCGCTATAATCTATTATTATAGCTCTATAATAAATCTATATAATCTATTAATAATCTATTATCGGATCCCTCAACCATCTACCCCTGGTCTCCATCGAAACTGGCATACAAATATTCAATATGAAATTGGCTCCTGCTCCTGCAGCACTCTACCTTATAACCAGTATCGGCAAATACCTCACCTTAGCGAACCTCAAAGAATTAGATAAAATAAAGAATACCCACATAAAAAGAATGCTCTCTCTTCATACATCGGCCTCCTCTACTCACGCTCTGAATTTAGTTAGGCCTAAAGAAAAACCATTTATGGCAACCGTAATTTCCAAACATCCGAACTCCTTCACGGCTGATGTAATTACGAGATACCAGGCAGCCAGGACTTCCGGCGTGAACGCGACGAGAACTTCAACGCGGAATCGTATAGAGACGGCCCCGGCTTTTCCAGTTCGTTCTGGAAAATGGCCGGACAAAGAAACCGACACCACGTGACCCGAGCCACTGCCCATGGCTTCCACCATCTCATATGTCAGTATGTGGAAACGCAAGGGTCCTACTAAATACTACAAAAAGCACAAAACAAGCACAAAAAAGCACAAAAAAGTCAAGAAAAGCACAAAAAAGCACAAAAAAAGCACAAAAAAGCACAAAAAAAGTAAAAAAAAGCACAAAAAAGTAAAAAAAAAAGCACAAAAAACAGACACCCCCCACATACGAAGGTAACCCATACGCCTATGATTGATTAATTTGCAACGTTCTGACCTACAGTATGTAAAGGCCACAATACTGCAAAGTGTATTTGTAATTAAAATCACTATAAAAAAAACATAATAAAACACATATAGGGCCTATACAGTATAGATTAATAGCTTAATAAAACTACAGTAAATTACGATCGTGGGAAAGAACACCCAGGATCTAAGGCACTCATGGGGGTCGTAAATTAAGGTAAAATAAAATAGAATATTGATATATAAGATAAGTACGCATGAACTCCTAAACAACATTGCAAACAATCTGGCAGTTATTATAGAAATTTCAAAGTATACAGTAGTGTTACAACAGCAGTGGTTAACCCCAGGCAGGAACTGTGTTTCCAACAGACGCAGATATCGTAACCAAGGCAGATTCAAGACAGAAGGCGAGATTCTTGCAAGTATGACTATGACTAATATCATCATACTTGTCCTCAGACGTTATCGATCGCCCACTCGAGAGGTTCGGGCAGACCGTGATATGATAATTGTACAGTATGTCGATTTATCGGTGAATAAAGGCATTCCAATAACAGAATAATCGCGATTTCGGTCAACACTGACATCCAGTTTACAAGCTCCTATGCTGCGTCGCTACATCTCCCACATCGCTACATCGTTACAAGTAATTAACCAGAATGCTGATAAGTTGACAATGTGACAATAACAAAGTCTATTACAGACTGTAATAGACTGTATATACTGTATACTACTGTATATTAGTTAACTATAGGTTAACTACTTTAACAGTATCAGTAATAGATACCTAATATTAATATTAAAAAAAGGAAATTAATTGCTATTAATTGACAAGTATTTTTTCACCTACATTATTCCTGAAATTCTAAATCCCGGGATCCCGGGATTGGACCATTTCTGATCCCGGAATCCCAGGATTTCAATAACCCTCCGGGATTGCCAGCCCTAATTACAGTATTATAAGTTCTATCCTGATATTTGAATTGAACCTTCTTTACATTCTGACATTAGCCTGATATTGCGAGGTAGAATAAAACGTCTGTCCTTATCTGATCTGATCTGACAGCATCTGATTCTATAACCAATCAGGAGAAAGAGATATAATATTTACCTAACTGTCTGTTAGGTAAATAGCCAATAGCTGAATAGGGGATCACGTTTCAGGTTGCCTGTTACGTATCAGTATCATCATATGAAGTAGCATAGTACAGGCATACCAGTATGCATCTAATGCACAAATGCATGTTATTATATATTAAAAATGCGATATACAGTAGGATGAAGGATGGCGGGTATGAAAGTTGTGTGATTGTCCCAGAAAGATGGATAGCAGGATAGTTTCAGATGTAAACAACTTTCGTAGATTTAGTTGGTGTTGAAACATTAAACTTTTATTAAAAACAATACAGCATTTGCTGCAATATTTTTTTCGTAAATCTTTCTTGTTAATAGTTATCATTATTAATAGTTAAAGTTAATTATATTAATTATAATTAATATTATTAATTAAGTACGGTAATGATACTTATTAATATATTACATTTAAAATATTTATTGTTTGTTTGTTACGCTAAACAGCTAAAGGGAAGGCATAGGAAGGGGTATCTCTCTAGGCCTACTGTGTACTTGTGTATATGACGAAACACTTAACATGCCCCATATTGCCAGCTGATAAAGTGGAGTTTATACCCAGACGATGAAAGAATATGGGAAGGTGGGTGGGAATGTGAGAATTAATAAACACTGTTATTACCTTCCAATTGAAGGACAAGAGCAGGTTACAGCGGCTGTAATTTCTAACCAAAACAATAAACGACGTTGTTACCTACAAATTGAGGGAAAGGAGCAGGTTACCGAGACAGGGTTTTCTAACCAAAACAATAATAAACTATTTTGTTACCTACCAATTGAGGGAAAGGAGAATATGTTACCGCGGCGGCTTGTTTACACCCACCTTCTTACTAACCGTCCGACTAACTGATCAATAGATATCCCCCCTCAAAAAATAAAGGACATCGCACACGCGCATAAAACACTTAATAAAGATAAATTTAATAAAAAATATCGACCAATAAAAGCTAATTTATTTGAATTCCTTTTAGTTCGTTTCAGTTAGTCTTTATAGTTAGTATCGTTAGTTTCAGAGCGGGAGGTATTATATTGACCCCCCCCCCCCGGGTTTAAGGGGAATACCGGGGAAACTTCACATGCTGACATAGGCAGAAAGTCCAGTACTCATTTAGCTACCATTTAAGGATGCAAGGCAGAGATTCCTCGCTAAACCCTTCAAAACATTCGTGCCGAAACGAAAACTACCTTGGCCCCATGCCGGGGTTGAACCCACAACCTCCGGGAGAGGTGTGAATTCAATATAACCACTACACCAAGGTGCGCTCTGACTGACTGAACCAAGGTGGAACAAGTATCAGATACCGTCAGATCAGATCAGATAAGGACAGACGTTTTAGCCATCCTATGATATTGCACCAGGCACCAGGCAGCCATGGTGCTCGGGGTAGGGCTGAACCTGTAATGACAATAATACTACATGTACCTGTAACAGTCTGACAGTGTAATAACTTAATACCTGTAATACTACATGATATTGCTTCTATCATCTGTTCTATTACAAGCTCAATAAACAGCTATCAGTTTGTTTTTTTGTGCTTTTTTGTGCTTTTTTTTAAAAGCGTGACGGCCTCACAGGCGTCAGTTAACTCCTGACCGGCTGCCTGTCTCACCCCCTACTGGAGAGAGAGCAGCCAACAATTCTTTGAGTCCCTTTCCTGATGACCTTTCTGGCCCAAACCCTGGGTCACCAGGGAGGCCAGATTGTGATGGGGAGAGGGATTCTGGAGTTGGAGTCTGGAGTTCTTTTCGTTACCTTATTACCGTTATTTAAGCAGTAGTCCAACTGATATTAAGACCTAATTGTTGGATGACAGGCCTACTATTTATAAATCGGTTTGAGTTGATTTATAATATATATACCCGTTTAATGGGTTTTGTTGCAATATTTGAAATAAATGTTATTATTTCTGGGAAGGAGTCACTACACAGAAGCTATACGCTCTCAGTGAAGTGCTACTTGTTGGACACTAAACAAATAATTTATACTTGCCTAAGTTACTTATTACTACAAATTACGTACAATTGCGGGGTGAGATTACAATCTCTAAATAAACACAAAAATTACAAGTACGAATTTTTAGGGTAATTTTACAAGAATTCTACAAACCAGCCTAACAAAGGGTTAGAATATCTGGTTATTACAATGGACAGGATATTACAGTATTTGAAAATAATACGCAGTAGTAAATATATTGCGTTTTCCAGATAGGAAAAATACGACTTATAGCCGTATCGCTATAAGTACTACGTTATGTTTCACGGAGTGTTCCTACCTAGAAGTTAATTACAGCGGCCTACCAGAGCCAACATGCCTATTAACCACTTTACAACACAAATATACTGCCTACACACTAATTACCTTCGGAAAGCACTGTACACTAAACCCTAGATTAGGTACAAGTACTTGTATAACAAATAACCAGCAGTTAAATATACTTGTACAGCTAAAAGAACCACGGTATCTGCCGGAGTGACCAGAGCACAAAATCACCAGTCTTTACCTACGCCAAGCAGCCCTGATGTAGTACCGGGTTTAATTTAGCTATAACGGTATGTATAACAAGAACAATTACTGTAAGATTAAACTTGGGGTCGTGAATGTTGCGAATAATCGCATAAACTCTGAATAATAAATATTGCGCTATGCGTACAGACTACTCAAACAAAAATACAAACCAAACGCTGGCAGACTACTATCAAGCCTAAACAAACTACAGTATATGCAGACTCCGAAATGGTTAGTTAGTATGCGTTCTAACCTAGTAGTATGACTTATTCTTTCGGGGGGGATTTACCTTACAACTCAAGATGCCCCCACGTTCCTAACTGGTACTTTATCGGACATAGACTCTACACACACTGCAATCTCTTCAGACCTAACAACAGTCAGACAACAGTCCAGCCTACAAATTGTCTGTACAATCTGAGCAGGCTTACACGCCTTCTGCTCAATATTAGCCTACAAATAAATAAAACTGACAGAAATAAGTAAAATCCCAATAAAAAACCAGGGCAGGCCCTCCCTGATTAAATATTAAGACCTACCGGTATATAATTATCAAAATTGAATAATACTGATGTACCTGTACTGCTGTAAGTACCGGTCCGGGTGGTTAGGCAGTCAGGCCTACTAGTTACCTGTCGACCGGTACTTCAGCTTTATTGCCTACTGCAATAAAGAAGCAATAACTGTTATTGTTCGTGCTTTCAGACCTTTAGCAGTTTAACCTGCCAAATTTAGGTGTCTTCTAGGTTATAAATCGACTTTAGCCTATGACGAGTATTTGATACACTACATTAGCCGAAGCCAGCCTATGTGCAACCATTCACCCGCTAGATTTACCCGGGAGACTGGATTCGGAAGCTCTGACCTTATTGCGGTGTAGGCCTACTGTATTATTCGATTGATCGTTAATATATAATCTCTGACAAATATTATTCACTTTCGGGAAATATTAACAGTTCCTTTAGGACGTGGCGCTCTAAATATGTAAACAGAGTTATGACTTATACTAAACACAACGGGATGGCTAATGATTCACGTATAAGGCGCATTCTTTAGGAGATGCTTTGTTATCAGTCACACTCATGCACACTACCGCACAATACTGCACACTGATCTGCCGACCGTCACTGAATTTGATCATACATAAAGAGAATAACAACTGACACCTGTAGTGCCTATGAAATAGCATTAGATTCACTCCAAAAACCAATATAATGTAAGTCGCAGTTGCTACAGGTAACCGGTCTCTCTAACCTTCAGTATATCAAGAAGATTGGGGTTTTATGATTATTCATCGATATTCTCCAAATATAACAACATATCCATCAACACATATGATGATTAATAACCGACAGTAAATAGCAGTAAAATAATGCGGTGAAAGGTATGCACAGTATGATATAGGCTGTTGTGCAATGAGTTGAGTTGAGGTTTGTATGATAACAGTTATACGTTTCTATAATCAGAGCCATTCTAATGTTTGGCTAAAGTCTGAAACACAGAATAATTCCAAAGCCGATGTTCTGGGCTCAGGAAAGGCAAAACAACTACTGCCTTCATACACAGACCCGCTCGGCTTACATAGCTCGTTTCCAAGAAAAATGAAAATCGCTCTGATTGGCTGAGCCGAACAAAGAAAGCTCCATGAGTACACTAAATCAGCTGATAGATGTCGTAATCTGAACTACACTGTATTAAGAGTATTTTGGCGTATTGCGGCATAAAATCGCTAGTTATGTCCGCTAAAGTACACATACAGAAAAATGGCTTTTTATGTCCACTAAACACCGGTACAGTAAGGAAACGGCTTTTTATGTCCGTTAAAACATCTACAGAGTACTTTGCGGGGAAAATGACTAGCTAATTCCGCAAAAGCCTTTACAAGCTGTGATGCTGTGAAGGACATGTCTGGTGGAAATGTAATTCCAAAATCACGTTCCTCGGTCGCCGATAAAAGTGTCCGTCCATTCATTGTGTAAAAAGTTGCTTGGGGATTTCTAGAACATAGATGCATGCATGACCTTGTACTTGGAGTCATTGAACTGCAATTTCCAATGATTACACATGTGTGTCGGTAATAAATTGTTTCATTATCAATAGTGCCATAGTATAAGTCGTTTTGTTTTATTCACTGTTCAACTTCATTCTGTCTGCCTGTTTTATTATATGTGCAGTTTTATTTATGCGCTTCTATGACAGCGGTGTCTCCATCCAAATAATATAATATAAATATTGCTTATACAATACAGCAATATTATGTAAATAAATAAACTGACAATGACCAATGGCAATAATGACTGCTCAGCTGATAGCTGGTACTGTGATAGCCTACCTGCCTACTGCATAACAGCATAAGGTTAAATACGTAAATAAATGACCAGTTGCAGTCAGCCAGTGCTGCAGTGTGAGTTTCCTTTCTGCCTCCTGCATGGCCAGTTGTTATTGTGTTGCTGTGCTGTTGGTCAGTTGGTCTGATGAACGCATGTCTGCTGTCTCAGTCTCACTGTCTGCCTGGTGCTAGGTTCGGCTGATTTCTGCGCCAGGCAAATATCGGGTGTGCTGGGCTGATTCCTGTTCCGGCGCCGGGTCAATTTCTGCAGCGTCGACGCCGGGAATATTTCGATGCCTGCTGCGCCGAGCGCAGCATCTCTACCATTGCCAGTGCTCCGCCGGCTACGCCGGCGTAGCACATCTCTGCGCCGACCCTTCCGGCTCATTGCCCGGCGTAGCACATTTCTGCGCCAGCTCCCGGCGCAAGTTCTGAAGTTCTAGTGCTGCGCCGAACGTGCTCGGCGTACATGTAAAACTTTTCAATAAGGCCCATCCCATATGTTCATACGGATACCGTCAGACCGTACCCGATACGGCAAATGCATACAGATACGGATATAGGCCTACGGCGAAAAGTTATACCCACACTAGTCAGCTAGTCTGATACCGGCAGACTGGTCCGTTAGTAAGTAGTTAAAATAAATTGATAAATTTTCACCTCTGTCCTGCCGTCTGTCCGGTATTTCAGTGTTTTGGTGAAATGATTTGACTGTTTGAAGAATTGTAAATAAGAAATAAACGCGAGCGAAGTGAGCGAAATTTTTTGTGTATTTTCGTGATTTCTATTAATTTGTGGTGTGCATCAGAGATGCGTGCTGAGGCGCAATGCGTACCTGTCAGAGTGTCAGCCTGTCTCACGCTCACCTAAACGCGCAACGCGCATCTGCCAGTCTGGTTCGTGGTCATTCGCGCAGCGGCGCAGGTACGGTATGCGTCCGAGTTTTGCAGCATTAATTCCAACCTGCTGACCTGGGTCTGTGGGTAGTACCGGTGTAACAGCGTGTATTCAGTCAATCCCGACTGCCCGACAGCCCGAAGAATCGGTCCTAGCACCAGTCACCAGTGCGGATTTAGTCCCCAACTGCCCAAGGACTGACGGCAGGCGGACCCAATCCGCTAGCCCTAGCAGATTTGGTCTCGGTAGGCACTATGTATGACCAAATCTGCTAGCGGATTGGGTCTTCGTTTGCGGATTTGGTCCCCCCAATTAGTAAACGACCGGTTAACCTGGCTGATGTGCCGGATTGCGTGAATGAGAATGACAAGCTGATAAGCCTGTTTGACATACAGTACCGCTTTCAAATAACGTCGTATTGGATCCTAATACTGTAATAAGATCCTATTAGGATCCAAGTCACTGATTCACTACTATAGGAGTTAGGATTTAATTGGAAATGAAATTTAGCCCAAATTCTAGACTTGGAGGCACCTAGGATTTTACTTGGATTTTATTAGGAATTTAATTGGAAATCGGTGCTTACTTTGATGTCTGGAAGGTAGACTGACTCAGACTATGCTTGTGCTGGCCCACTTCTTCTCTATCCTGCAATCATTAAGTTGTATAGAATGGACTACTGTCTGACTGTAGACTCAGCCTAAGGAGAAGGAAGACAGGAGTACATGAGGAGTGTAAAAGGAGTACAGGGGTAGATAATTGGGTGTTCAATTATTATAGTCTTAAAAATAAATATGGGCTATTAATTATTAGCAGCCCACTTACTGCCTAACACTGTAACACGCTGTATCTTCCGTTCAGCCAATAGTATGTCATTGATTAGTCCCCAAGGAGGGCTGGGGACCAATGCCCCCCCCCCCCCCCACCCCCCTTCCCTCCCTTCCCGACATAGATAAACTGTAATATTGAAGATAAACTGTAATATTGAATGCTATATTTCACTGAAACACACAATGTATTTAAGGGGGGGGGGGGGGGGGGGGGTAGCGCATTTTCTGACCAAAAAGTCGAATTTTTGAAACATATCCTATCTATCTGATGCAGAATTTCATGCTGAATCCAAATATGGAAACTGTTTTCCCATATCTTGCTTAGTTTTCGAGATATCTGGGATAGAAGATTCTGGCTCCGATATATCGCGATATCGGTAAAGGCGATGAAGTTTGGGGTTTGCATTCAATTTCTGCAAATTTCTGTGCCCAGTGGTGCCAATTGGATGTCTCCACGAGAAAGAGCACACAATTTTAATTGAGAAGGTATTTTTTTTATGATTATTGGACCTACTTGTCAGTTTATAAGACAACTTAATTCTCCGGAATGAAGATCCGGAGACTGCTATCTTTGCGGGATTACATGGAATAGACTTATCGGTCATCAGAGATCTTCAAAATGTATAATCTCCAGTTCTAGTGGTCGTACGAAGTCGAGCCCTTAAAAATTTCGGCTCACTACACGCGCCTTTCTTTTTTCTGTTATATGGTTCAGTGGTTAGGCTACTGCTGTACAGGACAGCCGTGACTGGTACAGCAGTAGGGCTCGATCGGAGTTGGGATTTGGCCGGAGCCGGAGTTGGACAATTTGGCCGGAGCCGGAGCCAGAGTTTTTCGAACATTTTAAAAATTGAATTATTTATTAAAAAATAAATAAAGTATGGTTATCGTTCGCCAATCGCTCATAATCAATCATACTGTAGGTCTAATTAATTTCATAATTTATAGATTTACGAATTTTCAATTTAAGTAATTAATTTATCACAGACAGACGGCCTGACGCTGACTACAGGACTATGGCTGACGGCTAAAAATTACCTACAGTCAGACAGTACCTAACTCACTAACCAGTCAGCCAGCTAACTGTCTAATTGTGGTAGAGGTGTGTACCGTACGTGTACCAGTACTGCAATACAGTATGCTGGCATGACAGCAGTAAATGGCTGCAGTGTTACAGTGTACAATCATAGCATTTACAATTTTTTACAGTAGGGCCTATCTGTAATGGTCTGCTAGTCAGCCAGCTGGCCAGTACCAGTACTGCAGTACAGTCAACAGTCAGTCAGTCATTGACTTTAAGTAAATACTGCAGTATTATGCTTGATATTGAAGCTGTACTACAGTACTTCTGTATTTATAGGCCTAGTGTAAATAATTGTTCAGATTAGAATATGCACGAAATCTAATACTTTATTAAAAAAATTTACTCCGGCAATATTTTAACCGGAAACGGAGCCGGAGGTGCCAAAATGGCCGGAGCCGGAGGCCGGAGCTCCGATCGAGCCCTATACAGCAGTACTGACATTGACAGACTGGTTACACTCTTACACTCCCACAAAATTGAATTTGCATTGGCGTGGCGCTCTTCAAAATTGTTTCAATGTGCGGCGCTCTTAAAAATTTAGTTGGTGCGGGGTTGCTTCGAAATTGCATCGGCGCGCTTAAAAATATAGTTGGCGCGGGGTTTTTCTTCGAAATGGCATCGGCGCGCGGCACGCATAAAAATTGGTCGGTCTGTCGGTGCACTATCCACTATCCGGCGCATTTTTTGGATGTAGGGTGCATTTATAGTCAGATGCCGTCCGATCCGATCCGATCCGATGCATTTCGGCAATTATTGTAGCTACAACTGTCAGACTGAAGACTGTACAAGCCTAGCTGCAGTCTGGCAGTAGGTCCCTACTACTGTACTACCGATACTGCAGTAGTCCTAACACTAACACCTGTCAGTTGTCAGTCGCCTACTGCAGTACTGCCTAGGCCTACTCTGTTACTGCTGTACTGACTACTGGACTAGCCTAACCAGCTAACGGCTGACCGGCTGTACTGTAATACTGTAATAGGCCTATTGCAAGTTATACCAGTATACTACTATACTACAGCGCGCCACCGTCGGGGAGATCTCGGACGCGATGGAGTCGGTGTTCGGACGGCATTCCGCATCCGACCGGATAGTCCAGTCAGGAACACTGGTCACAATATGTCCAATTTACAGCCAGAATGTGTCCGCGGAAAACGCTCTCAGAGTGAAATTTCTCCATAGAAAACAATGCTAAATTTCATTTGAAAACCGGCAGTGAAATTTTAACATTGGCATTCTAAAAATTATGCCATTAGAATCGCCATAAAATTCTGTATAAATTAATTTGAGAATTAGAATCTCATCGTTGGGATAACTATCATAATATTATAAAAATAAAAATGTTCCCAGCTTCTGCTTTGAGTACTAGTGGAGTTACGGCCAAAATATGTCCGGAAATATAATCGCAGCCTGTGAAGGACAAATAGTGGCTGCACGGACACTTTCTGGCTGTAAATATGTGGACAATATTTGGCTGAGCTTCAGCCAGAAAGTGACCAGTGTTCCTAACTGTAGTCTCCGGCGCGTACATCGGGGAGTTCGGTTCCGGGGAGGAGGCGGCTCGTGTTATCGATCGCGTCGAAGAGTTCCTCGCCTCGGAGGGCCGTCGTCCCCGGATCCTCGTGGCGCACGTCGGCCAGGACGGACACGACCGCGGCGCCAAAGTCGTCGCCTCCGGGTTCGCAGATCTCGGGTTCGACGTCGATCTCGGGCCGCTATTCACCACACTGGAGGAAGTCGCTCGCCACGCGGTCGACTCGGACGTCCACGTCGTCGGAGTGTCAAGTCTCGCGTGCGGACACCGGACGTTGGTACCGGAGTTGGTTGGGCTGCTCGCGCGGATGGGACGGCCGGATATCCTGGTGGTGGTCGGAGGGGTCGTCCCCCCCGACGACTATCCCGAGCTCCGGGCGGCCGGGGTCAGCGCGATATTCGGTCCAGGGACTCGAATTCCGGACGCAGCGACGGATGTTGTGGAACTCGTCGCTCGGAGAGTGGCGGAACGCGGGAACAACTGAATGCGGAACAACTTAAAGCGGAATGTGGAACACTGAAACTTATCTAATAATAATTAAATAACTTTACAAACAAACATGGAAACTATGTAGGGAGACAGCACAGGAATTGAAATGTGCTGGAGTTCAATGTCATTCAATTATACCACTAGGCCATATATACATTAATATATCAGGAGTGATCAACCTGGGGGGCGAGAAAGGAAAAGGTAAAAGGAATTTTTCATTTTGTCCAAGACTGAGATGTTTGGAACGACATAGTACCACAATGAGTATGGCATCGCTCCGTGGATATAAGCTTTGTGACGTCTTCACTTATGAGCCTTTTTTCTTAGAAAGCCTTACTTCAGAGGAGCGATTACTATTAATCAATGAATTTGGACCCATTCTAAACTCTCCTTAAAGTATTATGTACCAAGTTATCTACTGCTTTGTACCTACAATGTACCAAGTTATGCTGTTTTGTACCTACAATGTACCAAGTTATGCTGTTTTGTACCTACAATGTACCAAGTTGTGCTGTTTTGTACCTACAATGTACCAAGTTAAGCTGTTTTGTACCTACAATGTACCAAGTTGTGCTGTTTTGTACCTACAATGTACCAAGTTATGCTGTTTTGTACCTACAATGCTACAATGTACCAAGTTGTGCTGTTTTGTACCTACAATGTACCCATAATTCTACCCATAATAATTAATATACGTTGCCAGTTATAAATAAAATTAGGAATCTCTGTATTATCTCTGTATTGTCCGTATTTCATTTTTTATTGTGCATTGTATTATATCGGAAGTATTCCTCATTTATATCTTATCTTAGGTAGAGTTCATCATAATTATGCATAACATTATTTCTATAAATATACCGGAACTTCATATAATATAAGGCAGGATATTCCAGTTGATTAAATGTTGGGTTTACAGTCTATTGGTTGAAGGTTCGAGCCCTGCCAGGGCCCACTCTTCCTTTAATCCACTGGGGTCGCGGTTGATGGAGGACAAGTTGAGTTACTCAATGGGATAGGAATAGCGCCCATCCCTACCCTCCTCGGGTAGAAAGAGGGGCTTCGAGTTGCCTCTGGCTTCTGTGTACTTGTTCTATTAATGGAAAATATGGGGACTACTATCCGTATAACCGCGGTATAATCAGTATTTTCAATTAAAGGGATATTGGTTACGATGTTACTGTAGTAGGCCTACATATTGCAATCGGTTCAGTACTAAAATAAGACAATACTGTATATTCAATAGAACACATTGACAGTGTATACACCCATCAAGCGCTTTCAAAAGAAATGTCTCATATACCTGTAAACTCCATATAGTTGTATTTGCTACTACTGTTTATATTCTTTAGCTTCACTTAATGTGATGCGCGCGCAATAATGTGTTATAATGTTTAGAGTTAAAGAAAGGTTTATAAGGAAATACAGTCGGTCGACGGTTCTATTGATTCTCATTGCCAATTATTGCCTTTCTTCACGAGAGGGAGGATATATTTAATATTCTACCCGTTTGACAAGTGGGAGGGGAAGACTAATTGTCTACCACGATTTTATGTTGTACTTGTTTTTATGAAACCGATCCGACCTTATTTTACCTACGCTTAGTTTTAAAACACCTACGCGTAGTTGTTAAAAAGGCAGTAAGTCTGGCCCTACCGGTAAATGACAGGAATGGAAATTACAAACTACGCGTAGGTCGAAAAGATTTACCCGGATATTGTGTGTTGAGAAACTGCTAGGGAGGGGGCAAGCCCCCCCCCCCCCCCCAAGATACCTGGGGAGGGGCAGATGCCCCCTTGCCCCCCCCCCCTCCCCCTAGAACCGCCACTGTCTACCGAGCATCACCATCCTGTCCCATAATAACTTCGTTGCGGCTTTGTGTCGACGGTCGAAAAGTGGCCATACAGTAGTGCTTTTTTTTCTGACCTTCGTCCTGGAACCCTACGCAGCCGGGTACTATCAGACTATACAGCTATACACCGGCTTTCATTGCAGTAAAGAAAAGTGTAGGCGCCGTACAGCCGTATAACCGCGGTATAATCAGTTTTCAGATCTAGCTCCTCTACTAATTTATTATGCCCTATATTAATTAAATAAAACACCGCAAGGATAGGTGGAATATTCTGATATTCAATTAAAGGGATATTGCGTTAGAGAAACTGTGATAGGCAAAACAGAAGTAGGCCTAAGCAGCTAGGCTTGTACAGTCTGACAGTTGTAGCTAGAATAATTGCTGAATTGCATCGGATCGGACGGCATCTGACATATAATTCTACCTCTTTTGGATGGATTCCATACAGGGCTGGCTCTCTTTACTACTTTCAGCTATCCCAGGAGGTTGATTGACAGACACTTCTAAACTTTGATATTTAGGCGCTCTAGGTAGACTTACATTAGGCAGTACTACTACTAGTATCGGCATGCTGCATTGCAGCTGCATTTTTAAGAATGCTGTGCTGGCTTGTCGACAAAATTGCGCCGCCACAACTCCCTATCACCCATGACATTTGCTAGATCATCCGCATCTTCAAGGCCGGTGTCCTTTAAGATGCGTCTCAAGAAAGTCATGGGCTGCCCACCATGCTTATTCACTCCATGAGGTTGCCAATGCCAAAGTACAAGATTATGCACTGGCTGGTCCTCACGGCGAAAGCAATGTCCTGCAAAGCGGAGGCGATTTTGTTCTATTGTCAAGCTTGGGGGAACCAATGAGACACCTCCAATGTTATATAGTGTCTGGTTGGAGATGTGTGCATTGTACTTGACACAATGAACCCGGCGTAGCATTCTTGTGAATGTGCCATCCAGAGATTTGGTGTCCTCAGCAGTTAGAGCCCAGCATGGACTCCCATAGAGAAGTACTGGAACTACTGCTGCTCTAAATAATCGGACCTTAAGTTTCCGATTAATCTCGGTGACTTCCAAATCCTGGAAAGCCTATTCAAGGCTGCCCATGCCTTTCCCTTACGTATTCGAAGGTCCTCACCTGACTTCCGGATCCATAATCCCAGGTAACAGAAGTCGTCCACATGCTCAAGCATACCATCCTTTGAGCTTATGCTCATCCGATCAGAGACTTGCTGAGAACTTTCAAAGTTAACTGTCAAAATTTTGGTCTTTCTGGAGTTAATAAAAAGACCAACACTAGAAGCAGCATGTTCTAATGAGCTGAGGAGCCGTTGGGCTCCCTCTAGGCCTAGTGATTCTGATAGTACTCCTAAGTCATCAGCAAAGTCTAGATCAGTTAGGTACTTGGCAGGATTTCTTCGACTTCTGGAGCCAGTAGGAGGAGTTATCATCACCCCATCATCATTATGATGATCTAAGGATATGCGTAGAACATAGTCAACCACAATGATGAACAAGAATGGTGCAAGTATCATCAAGTACCATCAACAGTAGACACAAATGTTGTCGAACCATCGTATACTGATCTGATTGCTGCAATAATTTCATCAGGAATCTCATATAATGAAAGTATGCTGAACATACATGAGCGGGAGACTGAATCAAAGGCCTTGAAGAACTCAACAAATATAACAGCCAGATGCCTGTCTTTCTTTTTTGATAACTCTTCAATCATCCTTCTAAGTGCCAAAATGGATTCCATGGTCCCACGACCTTTACGGAACCCATTCTGATTTCCACGGAGCAGTCTCTCAATGGGATCCCTGATGCGATTTAATAGAATACTATTGTATAGCTTTGCCGCAATCGAGATCAATGGGATTCCCCGAAAAGAACCATAGAGTGTTAGGTTGCCCTTCTTGGGAACTGGCACCAACTTATTTGTTTTCATTTCTTGGGGGACTCTTGTTGTTCGGTACATGTCTACTATGATGGGATAGAATGGGCTTTAAACACTCAGGTATTTTAAAGACCTCAGGGGGAACACCATCTACTCCACTGGCACGATTGGTCTTAATGCTCTTTGCAGCAGCCTTCACTTCTGCAAAGGAGATATTGCCAATGGGAATATCTGGGAGTACAGACTCAGACACTTTTACTTCTATAAAGTTATCAGGCAATACCCTGTCATTATTGAGGAGCTTTTCAAAGTGGGCCTTCCAACCATTGAGGCGATTGGCTGGTGATTCTGCCTTATCCTTGGTGGTTGGTTGGCTTTTCCGCCCAGTAAGCAAGTTGATCGATTTCCATGCCTGGGATGATTGCCTGCTGTCGTCGGTATCATTGATGGCATCAACCTGTTCGTTTATTAGCCCGTACATTAGGCAAATTCCAAGTGATTTCCTAAAGGTTATTTATTTCCTATTAGGTTCCTATTTACTGTATTAGGATCCAATAGAACGTTATTTGAAAGCGTTACTGTACCTATATACAGATATACGTAGGTCAGTGCTCAGTACTGCAGTAGCAGGGCTGGCAAAGTAGGATTTTTAGCACCTAGGTTTTTTAAATCACCTACTTTTAAAAATTTCATCAAAAATAGGTTTTTTAGTGAATGTCTGAATGTACCGTAAAATGGGGCAACTTTGCCTTATCTTTTCTTGATCATAAACACTGTTTGTCAGCTATTAATTAATTCAGTAATTAATTAATCAATATAATATTTTTTGTACTACTGTCAGACTGTGTAGATCGTACTGTCGTAGGTAGAGCAATTATTTGAGATTCTACAGTTGCTGGCTGGCGGTGGAATTGATATTTAACTAAAAACACTAGTAGTCCCTCAATCGTGGTCCAAATTGCTTGAAAACATTTTTTTTTGGATTCAGCACGATTGACTCTACAAAATTTATCTTATAGAATTTTTAATTAGGCCTAGTTAATTCTAATTAAATTAATTAATTACCGGTACTGTCTGACTGTGGTAGTACTGTAGGTACTGAATTATGCTTATACCGGTATATACTGATATAGTCCTAATTATACCGGTCTGTCGGTAATTATCTTGATTAAAATCAGCTACCGGTATTGCATGAGCATGAAATATATATATTTTTTAGAAATTCTATAAGATAAATGTTAAAGAACTGCCGAAACCCTTTCGAATGAGCCTAACCTAAAGAGTACCGGTAGTGATTTAAAAATGAAAAATGTAATTCTGAGATAATTCAGTAATTGGTTTTAAATAGGTACCGGTAGTAAAGTGCCACTCTAGGCAGATGTTCTTAGTCCTACCTTTGCCAATGGTAGCCTACCAGAAAAATTCTTTATGGCTAGGCCTATCTGCCTATGTACTGTACTTTATATGCTTTTCAGTAGGGATAGTTATCTATCTATCTACTAATTAGTCAGGCTGTCAGGGTGTTAGTTTATATAACTTAATAAATCCAGAAATCTTCCAACCCCAAATTATATATAACAGAGGCAGGTAATCTGGAAGAAGATTATTATATTTTTAAATATAAGTTTTACATTATTGACTACCGGTATCTTCCTTTGTTGAACTTGTAATTTGCATTTATGGCTTAATGTACAGCACAGTCATGGTCAAGTCATCAGTTTGACTCTGGATTGACTTACTGCTAGTTCATCTTGGCTGAATTGATGCTGCTACAGTGCTACACTCACAGTAAAGTGAAACAGATACCGAGATTGCAAGTCATTAACCATAACAGCAATATCCAATAGGCCTACCCATATCATAATAACCCTACACCCAGTCAAAGCAACATGCCCAACCAGAAACCATCCATAGGAGATCCACTCCCTATAAGAAACCTCCCAACTAATTCAGTCTCTGAAAAGAAGATCGATAACAATCGTATGACTCGGCCTAGTGTTGCGAGAACTGGAGGGAACTGTATATCTGCAAAACCAAGTAACACCACCAACAAAAGAATCCGCAGCCCTATTTCCAGTCTCGCAAAACGATATAAAGATTCTCGTGTGAGTAAGGGTATGCTTACAACTCCAAAGGGGAATGAAATGTCAAACATGAAACGGCCACCTTACACCATTCACAATGCATTGAATCCTTCTCTTAAGATACACCGTTCATTACAGTTTATAAAACAGGTTCAAAGCCAAATACAAATGTACAAGCAAAGGGGGGCAACTATTCGTGAGAAAACATTGAATATGTTGATAATGCAAGATTCCCGGCTGCTTGCGCGTACGAAGACACTTACCAAATCGTCACAATGCGACCTCTACATTACCGAACGATCGGTTGCGCAGCATGAAATAAACGAAACCATCCCAGAAACTTGCTTAACTCCTAAAAAAGAGGATTGTAGTTTCGGTATACTTAATCAAGTACTACAAGATGAAACTGTCGTCACCTCGTCCGACAAGAAGGTTGTAAATACTGATAATATCAGTGCTGGTGATGATAATGAATTTATTGCCAATCATGCCAGACTGGCAGGTAGTCCACCAGTGCCGGGTACTAGTATTTCAGTAAAGCAGAACCTGTTCCCAGTGAGTCCCACTCAGCGTCCTCAATGTGCCCCACTTAAACAAGAATTCTCGCAACAAGGCGCATCTATCATTACTAGATCACCAAAAATGCAACTCCATAGTCCATTATACATAGATAAACATTACCAAGAAAAACACTATGGTTATCCTTCCAATGGTGCTCTTGAATCAATAAAACAATTAACAAACTCCACTGGTCACCAACCCCTGTTACCCACCCCTAAAAGTAGTACAAACTTAACTGCTCACCAACCGCTCCTACCTACCCCTACTTCCTCTAGCATACAGGCGGTAAATCCCCAATTTTCTGCCTCTGCTAACCCTCGATTATCCAATATCAGTTCTCGTCTAATTCGACCCGGTTTATCCACCTTAACCTCTCCGACTCAGACAAGGTTTACAATGCCGGTTAGATCAGGCAACTCTGTGTATCTTTCCGCATCTTCACCGCCACAAGTTACTACCGCCCAATCTTCACGGAATTCCAGTATGAACCTAACACAAGCACCTATCATCCAATCAACTTCCACCCCACTTGGCAATACCACGCAATCGGGTAGTTTCCCAGATGCCAAAGGCCCGGACGCTCTGCTCTCTGGATTGTTTGATCAATTGAAAGAGTTTGTTGATAAGGGTGCCATGATTCCGAATACGGTGGAGGGTATAAGTGCGAGGATTGCTGATTCTAAGAGGCATGTAAAACTTGCTATTCGTTGCGAAAATACAGTCAAGGAATTTCCAAGTTCTTACTCACCTTCTGCTTACGTTGAGCGCATTTCTGCGGTCCGTGGTGCTATTATGGAGCAACTGGCCTGCTACGAGGAACGTCGTAAAGGTATACTCACTGCCGCGATGAACGCTGGTCCGAGCTCGCGATCTCAAACCAGCTCGACGGAATCTACTACCGACTCGTCTGTTAACAGTGTACCGGCCCTTCTACCCGAATTACCCGGCGCCCATTCGCGTAGTATCGCCTGCCGCCAACGCCCTCCAAAACCCGTTCTCACTGTGAGATGGACGACAGAAGGCCTCATTGTCAAATGGAACATGGACTCATACAGCCATAACGGTATCACACATTATCAATTATGGTCTCATTCTACCTCTGGTTTCAGGCGTAATGTTCCTAAATGGACTCTGGTTGATACGATTAATGCACTTCCGTTGCCAATGGCTTGCACTTTGACTCATAACTTTAATGGGAAGACATTTTATTTTATTGTTAGAGGTGTGACAGGCGATGACATTGAAGGGTCATTTTCTAATCCAGTAAGTACTGATGAGGCACTTTATTCCTAGACTAACTGTAACATAATATAATATCCATAATAATTATTATGTTGACTAACTGGTATGACAAATATTTCCAGTTGGGCTGTCCATAATACTTGCATGTAGATTAGCAATTTGTTATTTTTTATTTCGATTATTTATATATACTACAATGATGCAATAATTAAATATTACAAAGATAATACGACGATATTTTGTGTTCAACTGTCAAATACCTTTGAATGCATTTTTGGTTTGAATAGGATGTTGTGTTTTGCTTTTATATGCATTCATTGCTGTAGACACTCCGTTTCTTGTCAAGCAATAATATGCATGTTGGTACAGAAACATTGGGGTGTTAGTGATATTTGCAGGTCTGTGTAGATAGTGGTGGACTCCTGGCAATCCTAATTCAACCCTCTCCAGGAAGAAAGCGTCGCAAAGAACTGCAGATTTCAGATTTCATTATATAACAACAAACTGTGACTTATGCTGTTGACTTTCGTTTATTGTTCTGATTAGAATAACGTTTTGATGTCTCTTTAACCTGGGGTGCTTTCTCTTAATTTAATTATTAATAATTAACATTATCAATTCACCGAGAGAGAGAGGATTTGCATATTAAGCCCCCCCCCCCCCCCCCCCCCCAGTATCTATAATCAACTTAATATCTACTTAAATATAATTTCGAGTAATCAAGTAAAATTATACAAAAATAAACCAATATGTAAGAGGTGATAATACAGTGTCAAACCTTGGGTAATCTTTTTATGTCGTTTACACATTCGTACGTCATACGTTT
>JAUCBJ010006510.1:0-17871 GCA_032718475.1 Nemertoderma westbladi | reverse complement strand
AAGTTACTGTGTTAGTCTTAGTAGTAGTATCAAATTTCCCGCCTTGTAACCAGGTAACGTCAGTTTGCGGTGGCTTAATTAACTCTTAATAATTTCATTATTAAGATTCTTTGTTTTATAATAATTAATATCTTATTTATATTCTTGAAAAAAAACAAATAAGCAATAATCATATATATTATTACATAATCAGTACTTTAATAGGAACACCGGGAATATCCATTATCGATTCTGTACACCAAAATATGCATCCAAAAGCCAATACAATACAGTAGGTTATTAACATTATTATTACTGTTCTGAAATTACGCAATAATTAATTTTACCCATAACAACTATTAATGTACTGTACCAACCAACATACAGCACCACAAGTTTGCTGCCTAGGGCCTATACCTACAAAATAAAATTCGGCTGTGCCATCTTTCAGTAACATCTACGATGTCAGTATAATATCAAAGCTGTAAAAAAATTAATATTATGATGAAACATATATGTTTCGCAAACAATTCGAATTCACAAACAATGTTAATATTGGACTAGACTGTGAAGTTCTGTTCATATAAGAGTGCGATTTAAATGGAATAGTTGGAAACTGAAATCCACAAGTTACTAATTGTTAGGCCGAAAGTAAGGAGGGGGGGGGGGGGGGGGGGTAGAATTCCTTATTAGAGATTAGCCCCAATGTCCCTCTCGTCAACCCAAGGTGTTGACGGGACATTGGGGATCTTGTTTAGTACCAAAAATATTTCAAATTTTATTTAAAACCAACAAAAAAATAAAATATCAAAGAATGAAAACTAAATTTTACTGTTTAACAGAATACTTGGTTAATATTACTGTAAGTATTTGCATTAAAATAAAAAATTTATTTGCATAATTATCACAAAAGCACCTTTTTTATTCTTTGCTTTTGTAAATACGCTAAAAAATATATCAGTATTTGTATAAAATGCAAAATAATAAATTAAATAAATTTTAATTATGAAATATAACAATATATTTATGGTATATAGCTATAGCTCTTTATACTATTAATATATTTATATAATATAATTAATATTATTATTATTTAGTATAATATATTAAAGATTCAATACTAAATTGTAAATTTAACTTGTTCAATTAATAAAATAATTTCTGCACATGGCAGTATAGGACCACAAACTTGATAAATGGGCATACATTTAAACCAATACGACGTCACAAATGTTAACACTGTAACTGAATATAGGCACAGGTTATATATAAGTCAATCGATAGACAATAACAAAATTAAAAAGCATTAAATACCGCGGTAGTTTGGTATCCCTACCCGGATGCGGTTTGGATGAAACGAAGACATGAAAGTTAAAAACTCAACGAACCAAAGCATGTCTGGTCGACTGATGGACACCGAACCACTCGCGAATTTAAACTGGGGATCCCAACTCACTCCGGAACGCAACCCATACTGCGATAATAACTCATCGCTTGCTGTTGCATTGAATTGCTCTACCGCAGTTGACCCACGGAAGTTTTGCACTTTGTATTTCAGTATTTCGTGCCGCTGATTCTAGAGCCTAAGATTTCATCCGGTAACCGTTGCAAGTACCATAAACCACGCGATGTAATCGTACCGATACCACAAAGTCTCTTTAGTTTCACCTGCATGTTTGCTTTTAGCGAAGTCCTGCTTACGAGGCCAAGGGCCGGAAGTCGCGATGATAGAGTTCCGGTACGAGCATCTCTCGACCTTCGCCGTCCAGAAATATGTGAGAACATTATCGCAAACGTACTGGCACCCAGTCAGCCAGTGCCAATTTGTGTCGTCAACGTTTAAGACTCAGCAGTCATCTCTTGCAGAAGGAGATGAATCGTTAGGATAAGCTGCAAGTGATCCTCACCTCATAGGGATCCTCGGAAATAAGGATTACAACGTCTGAACTCGAAGTTTAGAACAGCAGTATAATGCAGGCAGATTGTATAAAATAAGCAGTAGGTAGGTAGGTGGAACTTAGAACAGAGGGAAGTCGGACTCCTGAGTTTACTAAAATCCTAAGGTTATTAGCCCCTTGCGTGACTGCCGGTTTTGTCTGAGTTCGCTCGACCTAGTAGTAGTACGGTCACTGTGGAATTGCTACTGAAAGAACAGTTGATATGAGTAAACAGAAATGCTAGGCATAGGGGCCTAGTTCAATCACAGTACTGCAGTACCGGTATTAGACTCACTAAAAATTAAAAAATATTCAATGAAATACTGAAATAGGCCTAATTATACAACAACCATCAGACCGTACTGCCGTACAGTCGTACCGAACCTGATAACCTGCAGACACGCCTAGAATACAAGTACAAGGTATAGTATGTAGAATGTAGGTATGGCAGTAAGGCCTGTGGAAGTATTGGCGGCGGTCTGGCGGTAGCCTACTGCAGCAGGCGTTCCAGTTGTACCGCAGACAGGTAATACAGTAATAGGAAATCAAACACTAACTGCTGAACTGCTAGGCCTAGCAGAAGAACAGTGCCAGTACACATAAGGCTGCAAAGTCAATGCTAGCAGCAGCATTCAAAGAATGATACCACACAGCCAGCTGTGAGTTCATTATCCTTGCCTCACACTAAGAGTGTTGCTGCTGCTAGGATACAAATTATCTGTTATTGGCTAGAGCTGTACCATTGGTTGGCTTTCATGTTATGATATTCAAATGGTTTGATGGAGGGAATTTCAAAATAGTCAAATAATACAACAATAATGAAATTTTTAATATGATGTGCAATTATAAAAATCGCTGTAACTCTGGTGCAACACGACCGTATTCGATGAAATTTTCATTGTTACGTACGGTAATTAATGCGTTTACAATTGCTATACTCAATATATTTATAATCGGTATGATTTTTAAACTATAAGAGTTTAAGAGCCGGGAATTGCCAAATTGTGGCCACGTAAGCCAGATTTGACCACAAAATTGACCAGGTTCGTTCAACTCTTGAAAATTTTGGAATATGTCAATTTTGTTCTACTATCATGTTCTATAAATGACCGAAGTTAAAAAAAATATAATTCCTAGGAAGTTGTTTTATTTTTGATAAATATGTAATTTTATGGTGAAAATTGGTTAATTTTGTTAAAAATGAGTGAAAATTTGACGGTTTGGAGTAAAATTGGGTGGGTTGGGCCAACTCATATAAATTGTTGCCAGTGTCATTTTTCTTATCCTAAAACGTTCTTTAATTGAGCACAGTTTTAGAAAATATAATTCCTAGGAAGTTCTTAAACTAAAGCTCAGACTTTCAAAAAGACGGTCATTTAACGGACTTTTTTTATTTGTCTGTCATACCTACACATATCGTTGAAATCGAAAATGGCATGCATATTCGGATTCAGCACACCAAAATGTACCTATATAGTATATTTTGAGGTAATCTGAGGCTAAAATAAAAAAAAATGAAAAAATGAAAAAAAATTTCGCCAAAATTTGCCAAACTTCCAAAAATACTTAACTTGCTCAGATTTTCATGAAATTTGGTACGGATGTGCCCAAAGCAATTCTAAGAAACTAATTTGAAGGATTTACGGAAAAATGCAATTTAAGCTGATATATCGCATTTTGAGTGCCTAATTTTAGGCTAAATTTCAAGAAAATACAGATTTCCTAAGTTTGGCCCTTATTTACTACATGAAGCAAAGACTTTTTGTATTAACATTAAATGGATAACATGTAGAGCTATCTTATCCATCTGTGATGTTAAAGTTTCAGAAAAATATAAACAGACAATTCGGAGAAAACCACTTTCTACCAAAACCTATTTTGTCAACTTCCAAAATTACCATTTTTTGGCCCCAATTTCCGGCCCTTAATATTCAGGCAACGCACAATATCAATAACAGTAATGGAACTCCCATCTTCCCTCTATATAACGCAAGTGGAACGGTTTCGTTCTAATTAAAAGATACAGAGTTATAACGATTTAAAAATTGTCAAAAATATCCAAATTTGGCCCAAAATTGGCCAAAAGTTAAATTATTGGCATACTGTTAAATATTTTTGGCCAATATTTTGACCCGATGAACAACTGTATTGGATATGTATTCGGTATGAGTTTCAATCGAAATAGCCAAGCTGCTTTGGTGATAGCGAGAAAACAATGTAAAAATTTACCATTTTGATAATTTTTGGGTAAAATTAAAATGTGGCCAAAATGGCCAAATTTGGCTAAACGAAATTTTTTAATGAAACTTGCAAATTTATCCGCGCACAAAGTCTCCGGAGAACATTTGAAGATTTCAGTCACCTTCATCCCGAATTTCACCAATTAGTGCTAGAAGTTTCCAAATTGGGGCAAAAATCCACTTTTGGTTGCCAATTTGGAAATGTTGGGGAACTAAATTGAAAAAACAAAAGCGTACAAAATTCTTAGAATAACAAAAACTACAAACGTGGCAAATTTCAGAGAATATAATTCCTAGGAAGTTGTAAAACGCCCCGAGTAAGCTCCACTTTCTATATACTAATGTTGGAACGCCTACGCCCGGTGTGGGAGAATCCTCACGAAGGATCCTCCCACGTTGTGTTGTTTTTAGGTTTACATAAGAACCGCATATCCGACTAGAATCCCGGCATGGGATACTACGCCGGGATACAATAGAAGGGATTAATTAGTGAATTCGTTTTATTTTTCAAGAAAGATTAACACGCCTTTTTCCCGAAATTGTCCGTCAAAGTTGAAAAAACGGACAAAATGGCTTTGCGGGATCCGCTATAACTCGGCTAATATTAATCGTACGGGGACGAAAGTAACGCGGCTGGAAAGGGGAAGAGTGGTACTACCTTCGTATCGAATGGGGGTAAGATATTTATTAAAATTTCGGGTGGAAAAAGGGGCCGTAACTTTGTCCGTTTTTTCCATCTTTTTTACATAATTAATATTTCCGAAATTTTTAATTCGACAACGCGAGTAGGAAACTGCCAATTCTTTTTCAGAACGTGTAAAAGTCCACAGGGGCTACGTTCCTATCGAATGGGGGTACAAAAAATATGTTGGCAAAAGGGGCCAAAAAGGGACAGAAAATGATAAAAAGTTTATAAATAATAACTTTTTTATTTGTGATTCTAGAAGGTTAAGGTACATTTTATACGGTTAATATCCATACGGGGAATCCAAATATTCGATTGGTTTTGCTGCGCAAACAATATTTAAAAAATGAGGGCCAATATTAAAATGTCGTGTTTCAAACTAGCTGCGCGTGAACTCATCTACCTCGAAAACTACTTAAAGTCTGGGAGACTTATTTAAACAGTCTTATAGAGCGTCAAATTATCTATCTTTTAGGGTTAGATACAGCGCTGTAACTATTATACAACTGGGATCAGCATACGATCTTGTGAATTATAATATTTATAAAAAAGGGACGAAAAATGTTGTTCTTAATAAATCGCTACTCCATTATAATTTAGCTTTTTGCGCCAAAAGTACCTGTAAAATGTAGCAAATTAACTTCGCTATCTTTTTTCTTAACATTTATAATTGAAATTACGAATTTTAAGGGTCGAAAAATGTCGCATAATTTTGGCCCTTTTATAATTTTTTTGGGGCCAAAAATGACCCTTTCTCAAAAGATAGAAAAAAAATTACGGGAAAGAATATACCAATTTTATTGAATTTGGACCACCAGAACCGAAGTTTAGTCAAAAATTAAAAATATTTTTTTTTGCAAAAAATTAAGAATGGTCATATTGGGTTAGTGAAAAAATAAATATTGTAATACACATTTGGTTTCACTATTTACAGTAGATTAATTAATGTAACTGGTTTATTTATTTTTTTTTTTAAGAATCAACACCCCCAACCGGGGTAAAAGGAAAGTATATTAATAATAATTATATTATATCTATATTAAAATCTAGCACAGTAAAAGTGTATTTTGTAATTAACTAAATATTAATATTATAGAAACTAAAACTTTATTACCAACATATGGTGTATAAATTGAACAGGAACATGAAATCAAGTTAATGTAGGTATATGGTAGGAATCACACATATAGAATATTGTAAAATAATGTTATGTAATTGTAAATATACGTGTAAAGTGCTATTAGTTGAGTTAAATTAAAAGGGTGGTGCAATGTAATGAAATAAAAGAGAAAATATGTATATATATTTTTATTTTTTTTTATTAAAATAGATATCGATTAAGTTAAAAGTCGTTTAGGGCGTAAAGGAACAGGGAACGTTTAAATGTTGTTGAGAGAGTTGGGATGCCAGTACAACTGAGGCCGTGGTCCTTGTCTGACGCCGGACCGTCGCAGAGACGGCAGATACATGTGGGCGTCGGTCTCCAGCACCCTTTGCTGCGGCATAGCTTGTGGTGCGAGCCGTTAGAAATGAATTGGGCTGCCGCACGGCGTCTGTAGCCGGTGAGTTCGAGGAGGGAGAGCTCGCCGTTCTCTGAAGGGTGATCGACCGCGTTTAGTATTGCCGTGGTGGAGGCGTATTTACTTACCCCACACCACAGTTTCCAATAGAATGCTCGAACCGCTACGACGTGGTTCAGTGAGTCAGCATTCGATGGAACTACGCCGAAGACCGCGCAGCCGTAGGTCGTCGCTGGTAGAATAACGAGCTTCCATAGACGCTGGGCTGTTGTCATGGAGATCAACTTGAAATTGACCTTAGTTGCCAATCGCATACAGGCTGATATCCCACGCTTGTGTAGGTGTTTGTAGTGACCTGTGGCGCAGTTCTTTGTCGTGAGGACAACCCCGAGATACTCGAAGGAGTTGACGAACTCCAGGGGGGATCCATCGTAGACTAGGACGTCGGTTCTGCAGAGGCGGCCACCACGGCGGAATTTCATCGCCTTCGTTTTCGCCTTATTGACGACGAGGTCATTTTCTTTGCAGTATGCCAGGAGGTACTCTAGGCTGGTTTGAACCTCGGTGATCGTGTTACCGGTAATGGCGACGTCGTCCGCGTACATATATAAACAGCAGCCTGCAGCTAATATAACGGCAGGGAGGTCGGAAACAAATAGGCTGAAGAGTAGGGGGGAAAGTTTATCACCCTGGATTACACCAATCGTTTGAGTTATGGGCTCAATTAAATATATCCCCAGGCATATACAGACAAAGTTGCATGCGATTATAGCCCATATTGCTGCTATAAAAGTACGACTAAGACCCAGTATTGAGAGCTTAAGACAGAGTTTCCTTCGGTTGATAGAGTCAAATGCCTTTGAGAAGTCCACGAATACGCAGTAAACGTGACCACGTGGTAAACTCAACGCACACCGGATATGTCCGTGGAGTTGCATAGCGGCCTGTATGGTTGATTTCCCCTTCCGGAAGCCGAACTGACATACCGGTAGGACTCCGCTAATTTCCGCCCAGCTGTTTAGTCTGTTAAAGAGTATAGACGTGTACGTCTTTAGTAGACATGATAGGAGCGCGACTCCGCGATACGAATTCGGGGACGACTTTGGCCCCTTACCTTTGTAGAGTGGAAGGAGATATGATGTTAACCAGCCACCTGGGCACTTCGCCGCTGCGAAACACGTGGAGAAAAGCGCAAGGAGGAATGGTAATAGTAGGGGGAAACCGAGTTTTAATGATTCGTTTGAGATCCCGTCGGGGCCCGCCGCTTTGTGGTTCTTGTTTCCATTGACGGATGAAGTGACCTCGGCTGCATCTATTGGGCGGTCGAGTTCCGGAACAGGTTGATCAGGAAGGTCGGGTAGCTGGGTATCAACATCTCTGTTCAGTAGGTTGTCAAAGTGAGTTGCCCAGTCCTCTGCTGCAACCTGTTGGGGTGCAGAGTTCTCGCGTTTACCCTTTGTTATATTCCAGAACTCTGTTATATCAGCCTCACAACGGTCTATTAATTTTTGTTCTTGCTGGGCCTCATATATCCTCTTCTTAGAATGTAAAAGAGTTTTATATGTATACGTCAGCTCGGAATATTCGAGGCGAGTTATATCGCTTGGCTGTGAGCGGACTGCGGCGTGGCTCGCATTAACAGCTTGTTGTAAATCATAACATTCTTTTGTGAACCAAGGTTTAGATTTTCTCTGTTGGCGGGGGACGGATGCAGCTTGTAGGGCGTCGGTGATGTAGTTGCATGCGCTGTTTATATCCCGGATCGTTTCAATCTGGAACTCGCCAATGTCCCTAGAAAGATTGGTTTCAAGGATAGCCATGTCGACATCGTTAATCCTATGTATTAATATTATAATACATTACTTAAAAAGAAGAAAGACCGTTCATTTAGCCAGATGCTAGTTTGGCCGTAGTTGGGGATGATTGACAGCTAAAAACATGTAATCGGTCGCTGCAGCACCCTCCGCAAAACCGACAGGTGCAGTCTGTTGTGAGCGTATGGAAGGGTGTTTTATTTTCACACAATTTATTGTGAAATCCATGACAAGTAGCGCGGGTTATAACGTGACGGTATTTTTGGCCTGGCGCTCGCCAAGTAGTTGATGTAAACGCCGGGCCATTGGCGTATCCCTGCGATTCAAAAGGAGTATTTCTTTCGTTTCGAAAGGCCCGATACTGTTCTAGAACTTCTGGTTGTAAAATGGTTTGAGGGGAGAGTTCTAGAATGTCTTCAACCATCGTATTTCCGCCTATTATGTGTAGTGCAAGCGTTGATGACGCATACTTGTGTAGCCCTAGAACACGTTTAACATATGTTGATTTTATTTTATCAAGTTCTTTTAGGTGTTGAAGTTTGAGATATCTTGAATACGATGAGAATGCATAAAGAACCATAGGGGATATTTTTCCTTGGAATATTGCCATTGCTGTGGATACTGAAAGTAATTGCAGATGTCGAAAAGAGCCGATAAGTTTGAATGCTTTTAGTTTTTTTGTTTGGATATGGTTAGTGAAGCAGAGACTAGATTGGATTGTTAACCCGAGGTATTCGTATTCATTGGAGAGCTTCACCGGTTTTCCATTGTATGTGAAGGTATCGTGTTTTGAGAGACGTCCACCTTTTCTAAATTTAACTATTTTGGTCTTGACGAGGTTGAGTTGCATTCCGTTAGATAGGCACCATTGATGTAGAGTGTCTAAGCTGAGTTGTATAGTGTCCCTATTCCGTGAATATATTACCAGGTCGTCAGCGAAAAATATGAACTTTATTAAGTGACAGATGTTTCTTAGTGCGGTTGCGAGGTCAGAAATGAATAGAATGAAAAGTAATGGAGACAGACAGTCACCCTGTAAAACGCCACGCAGTTGTCGTATTGGATCCGATAAACTTAACCCATCGAATATCCTTATGTAGTTGTGAACATAAGATTCACATATTGATTCACATAAGTTTTCAACGATGGTAGCCTTCTCAAAGACTAGTATGATATATTCCTGCTTCAACTGTGAGAACCCAAAAGTATACGGGCTGTTTAGCCACCTGTTAGTTCATTACCTGGCGGGTGGAATACATGATCCACTATACGCTGATTATACAACCGATAGATGGATATTCGGTATGCCACGTCTTCAGTCACTCACAACTGGTAGGTATTGCCTCAAGTCCGTATTTAAGGCGGTAGATAAGGGGGAGCTCACCATCAAGGAGCAATTTTTCTATCTGTATATATCTCATATGCTGCACATGGACCAAGGACATGCTGCTAACGCCTATGGAAGATAATGTATATTAGAATTGTATGCTAGTAATTGGGCGACTAAATAATATGTTTATTTAATAATGTAAATAAAATACTAATTTCCATATTTTAGAATTTTTCAGTTTTAAATGCATTCCTTACACATATATATATGACTTTGCGTCCTAATAACTAATATTACTTAACGCAGGGCTTAATGAGGATGAGTATACTTTGATTATTTGTGTATTAATCGACCATGTGTTCTAATTAGTCCTAATAAGTAATAATTATATTAATTAACGCAGAGTTGGATAAGATAAGGTGTTATATTAGGTATTATACATACATATTGTTAATTGTGTCTCCCTATGATTTTAATGCAACTGCACTACACTACTTATATCTACTTAACGCAAGGCTTAATTACCGGTGTATATTTTTATTGTGTAATATTGTATTGTGTTTCCCGTTGATTTTAGTGCAAATGCGAATTATATTATTTTAACTTGTGAATTTTATTATTATAGCCACCGGGGCATAAGCCGGATGATGAAATGATGAAATGATGAAATGATGAAAAAGGTCCTTTATTAAGTCGAATGTTTTACCTTTTATCCCTAATATGTTTATTTTGTAGAGTAGTTTGGCACGGCTCACCATATCAAAGGCTTTTTTTAAAGTCTATAAATAGGGCATAGACTACGCGATCGCTGCGATTACTTGATTGGAGCGCCTCGCTGATGTCGTTTAGAAACTTGTTCAAGGCCTGTAATGTAGACTTTCCCGGTTGAAAGCCGTATTGTTCGGGTGGGATCACATATGAAAGAAATAATCGTATTCGTACTAAGGATGGCTGTGAGGATCTTTAACATTACAGGTATAAGTGCTATTCCCCGGTAGTTGTCTGGCTCCGTAATTAAACCTTTCCCTTTGTAAAGGACCTTTATTATACTCTCCCGCCAAATAGTCGGTATTTTACCGATATTGATGCAGAGGTTATATATTAGTGATAAATATACCAGTATTACTGGTAATCCCTTCTTTAAGTGCTCGTAGTAAATTCCATCGATGCCAGATGCTTTCTTGGTTGAGGCTGCGTTAATTGAGTTAATTATTTCTTCGTTTTCTATTGGGTTATTGTACCACTGTTGAGAATTCCTTTCACTTTCGTTGGTTTCTGGTATTTCAGGGCAGTTTGGTGGTTTGTTGTCAGTCCCAAGTAAGGATTTGAAGTGGGATTGAAGTACATCGGCTGAAATTGGGCCAATATCTCTGCTTTTCCTTTCATTAAATATACACCATGGATTAACTTCAGAGTCATTAATTCGTTTCAATAATTTAGCTTCTTCATAGTCCCGTTTTTTACCCTTAACCAAGAGTTTATATTGGCGGCGGGTGTCCCAAAACAATCTCGAGTTTGCCTCCGTATCACCTCGCTTTTTCATAGCTTCCACTACTTTATATTTCAATGTGCGACAGTCAGAGTCGAACCAAGGTTTTCCAGACGATCTAAAGTTGTTACGCGGGATGGAGGAGCCGGTTAATGCATCAATTACAGTAGTTGTGGCAAGATTTATGTCAGTCTGACATTCCAATAGTTCGATAGGGGCCAACGATAGGTGGTGTTGTAGAACCCCTAGGTTTATTTCCCTGTTACACGGAGTTGGCCTCTGGGTTTGCCCGTTTGTCATGGTTGAGTTGGGTAAATTAATTGTTGTAATGATACGTTGGTGTTTACGTACTGGGTTATTGACTATAGACACAGTGGGTAATTTTCTTGGGAAAGGTCCAGGGTATTTGACAAAGAATATATCAATTGTACTCTCTCCCTGTTGGGATATGTAAGTCTTGGGCATTTCTTCAATAAATGGAATTCTTAGGAAGCCCATTTCAGACATGTTTTCCGTGAGCTTCTCGCCACGTACCCCCTTGTCTAACCTGCAGTTGAAGTCGCCTCCAATAATTATAATGTTATTATCCTGAGTTTGTGTCAGCGCTTCAGTCACATATAGAACTATATCAGCGACTGTTGTTTCCGGCGTGAAGTAGAAAAGTAGGACAAAAGCTGCTTGCAGCTTGTGCAGCGTGTGCAACATCAAAGGTCATGGGCCGTCTGAGTGCCAACTAAGGGACGTTCCCTATGAGCATATGTCGGTTAAGATCACCCGACAACTATATGACCATTGGGAGAATTTAGCAGACGAGCATGTGTCGACGCAGGAACGCCCTTTCCCCATGAGAGCGCATTTGGGATTTTGGGCCGTAAACCCTCTCATTATGTTGAAGGAAGGATACGTGTCAGCTATGCCTCAATATGACGAACATTGAGAGGTGCTAGACATATTGCCATTGGATAGCGGCTTCAAAGTCGTGAGGGATTATTTCCTACAGGTCCACCCGGATAATAAGAACACTTGGAATTTTCAAACCGTGGTGAACAAGATTACTGCTGGAGAGTTCGATAAATTGCGAGTCGAACAGCAGAATCGGGGAGCCTGGCATTCAATCGCTTGGGCTTACAGGACGCGTGACCTCGTATAACTATCGATACGTGCAATATGCGAAACCAGGAATGGTTTATAGGAATATAATCAACGCCGTACTCATCTTAATTATTATAAGCGTCGTTGCGCTCGTCCTAATATATTTCCTAAACGCAGACTGACAATCTTTATAACTATCGATGCATTCAATATGCGGAGCCAGGTGTTGTTTATAGGAATATAATCAACGCAGAACGCAGTACTAAATGCAGTCGATGCAGTAATGATATTCAAATAATTAATTTAATACCAGTACCCTCTGTTAATGCCTCAGTGTAAAAACTTAGACAATTTACCTACAAAGAAATCCCATCAAAAAATAATAAGCCTAATATTTATGAGGAAAAAACAAGTATGGATATAAGCTTTCTGCAGTGGTAAAATGTTATTGACTGACATTTATTAAATTAGATCCTGCAGCGTCCTGCTGCGGAGTACTCGATCCTCAGGCAAATCACCTGCTTCGCGTGGTGGCTGACCGGCAGCATCGGTCATGGGGGCGTCCCTACAGCGTCACCATGGCCTGGGTTCGCACCCGCATCCAGCTGGCGGCCATCCGCGGCGCCACCCACTGCCTTTGGGGATCCAGGGTGAAGTGGAGGAGCGGCTGTAAAAGCTTCTGTGGGATGCAACTGGTCCTTCGCCCCGCGATCCAGTTTTTCCCCCATACGCTGAAATACTCTGAAACCTGCTGTAAAAGCGTTTACAGATATAATTGGATCCCCTAGCCCTCGGGGTGCTGTATAAGTGTTTTTAACGGACATAAAATAGATTCTTCTGAATGTGTGCTTTATGCGGACGTAGCAGGGTACACAACCCGCAATGCGGCATTTCACTGTCACTATGTCAAGGGAAGGATTCTGATTACGACATCTCCCAGCTGGATGATGACGTGGAGGGAGCTCTCATTGGACTCCTGGTTCCTTTGTTTTGGTCTAACAACCAATCAGGGTGATTTGCGTTTTCCTTGAAGAGATACCTACAGCAGCTCCCAAACTCAGTGTTTATGTCGTTCCATACTGCCTGAAGATCGGCTGGAATGACGCAATGTTTCTGCCTTTTTATAAGAACATTAGTAGGCTAAATTATAGAAAGCATAGCTATTATCGATTCGATCCGATTCGATCCGATTCGATTCGACACGATTCCAATTTATAACTTAACGATTCAATGCAATCTAATTATATCTTAACCTACCGTCATACTGCTTTTACTGTTTGTAATTTTGTATCAGTATAATTGGATGTTATTAGTTGAAGAATATCAATAATCAACCCACATTTTCCCAATATCTTTGATACACTACAGGTTAGAGAGAAAGGTTATGTACAACAATTGCGACTTTATTATTGTGTTTGTAGTGAATCTAATGTTGTTTGACAGACACTACCTGAGTCCAGTGCATATCTCTTTATACCTGATCAAAGTCAGTAACTGTCGGCATATCAGTGAGCAGTGTTGTGCGTTACCGGTAGCGTGCGTGATTGTAAAGTGATTGGATCTGATAATAAAGCATTCCTAAAGAATGCGCCCTATGCTTGAAATTTAAGCCATATCGTTGTGTGTAGTATCAGTCATAACTCTGTTTACATAGGTAGAGCGCCACGTCCTAAAAGGAACTGCTAATATTTCCCGAAAGTGAATAATATTTGTCAGAGATTATATATTAGTAATCAATCGAATAATACAGTAGGCTTGACCGCAAATAAATTTAAGCCCACGAATCCAGTCTCCCGGTGTTATAAACGGGTCATTTGGACGCGCATGGACTGGCTTCGGCTAATGTTTTTGGTTTGTTTTTTGTATTAAATCTTGTCATCTTATAAAAGGCAGTTTATCAACAAAGACATATAAATTTCGGCAGGTTAAACTGCTGAAGGTCTATAAAAGCGCGTACAATAATAGCTATCGATCTTATTTGCGGTAAGCAATAAGATTGAAAATACCGGTACTCCAGTAGGTCAGTAGGCCCAACTGTCATAACCGGTACTACTACCGTAGGTCCGTAGGCCTAACTGTCATAACCGGTACTGCTGTATAAGTACATTAGTATTATTTCGATTGTGATATAGTGTAGCCTATATTGTAGGCTGCTAGGGGATTAGGGATTGATCACCCCTCATTCTTCTGTACAGTTTACTTATTTCTGTCGATTTTATTTACGTGTAAGTTAATATTGGGCAGAAGACGTGTAAGTCTGCTCAGATTGTTCAGATCATTGTAGGCTGGACTGTTGTCTGACTGTTGTTAGGCTTGAAGATTACAGCTTGTGTAGAGTAGGTCTGATAAAGTGCCAGTTAGTAAGTTGGGGCAACTCGTAGTTGTAAGGCCAACCCCCTTTAAAGAATAAGCCGCGCTACCGTATTAGCACGCATACTAACTAACAAGTTTCAGAATCTGCATATACTGTAGTTATTTAGGCTTGATAGTGGTCCATCAGCGTTTATCCTGTATTGTTTTGTATAGTCTGTTCAGATACCGTAAGATTATTCAGATATTTTGTAGGCTGGATTGTTGTCTGGCTGTTGTTGGGTCTGAGGGAATTGCTGCGTGTGTAGAGTAAGTCTGATAAAGTGCCAGTTAGTAAGTTGGGGCAGCCATATGCTGTAAGGACAATCCCCTCTTAAAGAATAAGCCGCGCTACCGTGTTAGCACGCATACTAACTAACGAGTTTCAGAATCTGCACATCCTGTAGTTTATTTGGTCTTAATAGTAGTCTGTCAGCATTTTGGTTTGTATTTTATTTGGGTATTCTGTACGGGTAGCGTAATATTTATTATTCAGAGTTTATGCAATTACTCGCAACATTCATGTCCCCAAGTTTATTCCTACAGTAATTGTGTTTGTTATACATACCGTTATAGTTAAATTAACCCCAGTACTACACGGGCTGCTTGGCGTAGGTAAAGACTGGTGACTCAGTGCCCCGGTCACTCCAGCAGATGCTGTGGTTCTTTTAACTGTTCAAGTATATCTAACTACTGGTTATCTGTTTTACAAGTACTTGTACCTAATTTAGGGTTTAGTGTACAGTGCTTTCCGAAAGTAATTAGTGTAGGCATTATTGTGTTGTAAAGTGGTTAATAGGCACGCTCGTTCTGGTAGACGGCGGTAATTAACTTCTAGGTAGGAACACTCCGTAGATACATAACGTTGTACCTATAGCGATACGGCTGTAGGTCGTCAGGCGGTGGTACTTTCCTATCTAGACAACGCAGTATTTACTTCTACTTATTATTTTCAAATACCGTAGTATCCTGTTCGTTGTAATAGCCAGAAGTTCTAACCCTTTGTTAGACTGGTTAGTAGTTTCCCTGTAAAATTGCCCTAAAAAATTTCTGTACGTAACATTTTGTGTGTTTATTAGAGATTGTAATCTCACCAATAGTAAGTAACTAGTAAATAAGTAACGTAGGCCAGTAGAATTATTCTGTTTAGTGTCCCATAAGTAGTACTTCACTGAAAGCGCTTAGCTTCTGTGTAGTGGTATTTTGCCGGAAATAGTAACACCTATTTCAATCTTGTAACAAATCCCTTATCAGGGTATATATATATTGTAAATCAACTCCAAAGATTTGTAAATCAGTAGGCCTGCCATACAACAAGTAGGTCTCAATATCAGTTGGACTACTGCTTACATAACGGTAACAGAGTAAACTCAAGTAACTAAGTAACTTATAATTTCAGAAATTCAATTATCCTAAATAATTGATATACCGGTATCTCTAATAGGTTTATTATATTTATTTCTATAAATTTGAGCTGAAATCATACCGGTATTCTGTAATTAATTCTAGTAATAATTATACTTATATATACTATAAGTGTCAGCTGTATACCGGTATTCACGATAGGCCTATTATATATTTATATATATTTGTGCTAAAATTATATATCGGTACTCTGTGACAAATCTAATCGGTTATACTTATATATACTATAAGTGTATACCGGTATTCTAATATATTGCAATTAATTACCGGTACTAGGCCAACAGTCTTACTGAATTACTAGACTTGCTTTAACTGTAACTATAGCAGTAGGCATTCAACTGTACAATCAAACATGGCTGACCAAACCCAATCACTGTCAGATAGTTTCTTAGAAAGTGCTAGAACGAGTGTTAGACAGGGTCTTAAAAGGATCTGGGACTCAGCTAAGAGTATAGAACGTCTGAGACCGAAGTCCAAGTCCCCTCCTACTGTAAGCAAGGTCATCCCTAGCCCTACAGTAGTAGTATCAGACCCTAGGCTAATCCACCATAGGTCTATCATAGGCACTCGGGCCCAGGTAAAACGGAACCTAGAGGAAGCTGTCCTATCGCAGCAACATCCTGATCGAGAACCTAGTCCCCAGCGACCAGATAGCTCCAGTAGTTCGGAGACTGTTGAGCGGACGCCCGAACGCGGGGCGAAAATTGCGGATACGGTTTGCGATGAGCGGCCAACCTTTGAAGAATCAACCGACGCCCCTTCTTCTCAAGTAGAAAGCGAAGTGGAAAGCGAAGTGGAAAGCGAAGTGGAAAGCGAATTAACACCAGAAGGACCACAAAAGAGAGATGCAATCGATACCTATTTGTCAGATTATCAGCGATTCATAGGAGACAAGGAGTTGAGAAGAAGACTGCATGGATTTACACCTAATAGTGCAGGGGCTAAGCGTGTATTGGACGAACTCGATGCTGAGATGTTAGCTAAAGATCAAGCTAAATTTGATGAGGAAAGACGCATCGCTAGAGCCCAGGAAACACAAGTCCAGAAAAAACAAATAGAAGATCGAAAGGCAATAGCAGCGGCAGAGGCAGAGGCAGCAAGAAAGTTAGCAGAGGCAGAGGCAGAAAGAAAATTGACAGAAGCGGAAAAGAGAGCTTCTGACGAGATCGCCCAACTAGAGTTGGCAAATCTGCAAGAGACACATGATTACATCAATAAACGCGACACAAAAAGTCGAATGAAGATACTGAGTCGATCTACTTCGAAACGCCAAGGTTTTACATCCTCAGAAGAAGGAGACACTACCGACACTGAAGGTGGAAGAAATAGATCCCGTCTCAGTAGGCGTAAAAGAATGTCTCCACGTCAGAAATTGCCTGATTTGCCTCCAGCTGTTAAGAGACAACTAGCTAGCATAGCAGTAGATAGTACAGAACCCACAGACCAAACTATTACCATTACCAGACTCCCTACTATAGTAGATGAGCCGGAAATAATTAGGCCTGTTCTAGAAAACACCCCTTCGGTGAGAGAGACCCCTGTACTCCCCAAATCTACTACCAAATTCCCTTTACACAGTACTATTAAATTAACGGCACCTGGTGGAGCAGCCCAAGTCCCGGTTCTGGAGACTGAGAGAGACATACAAGATCTGTCTCCCGTCGCCCCGATACGGCCCGCTACAACGTTGGCGACTCCCGCTTCGGCGGTCGAGTGGGTTGAGAAGGGACGGCGGGAGATGAGTCTCTTGCTCGGTCAAATGCGAGAACAGCGAGACTGTTCCTCGCAACAGATCCGGGACTTAGAAGGGACTGTCTACCAACTCAAGGGAATCGTAAGGGATAGTAGGATAGAGCTGCAAGAAGTGCAGCAAAATATCGCGCTCGAGCGCGACAAATTAGTCAATATACAAAGGGGAATACCAACACCCCCTGTAACCCTGTGTCAACCTGCTAGGTCTGAAGTGTATCATGCGCGAGGTGTGTCGCCTACACGCATATATACTGCTAGC
>JAUCBJ010006509.1:0-26358 GCA_032718475.1 Nemertoderma westbladi | reverse complement strand
GGTCTACCAATCGCTTTGCATGCGATACCATACTAAACTACTCGTCGCTAAACCACAAGATGATGGTTTAGGTTTATCTATCCTCCTAACTTACTCGCACAGTATGTATACTGTGAGTGGTTTGGTTCGCCATGTGGTTAATTAATAAAATTGTTCGGTTCATGGTTCCCAGGGCAGATACAATGCAGCTGGTGGTGGCGGACGACCTATCAAATAACTTGAATTCCTTATTACCTAACTACTGGATATAAAAGGATCGTAATTCATATCTGATACCAATTTGGCGTCCTTTCATTATTGGAGCTATCGCTGTTTAAGAAACTGCGTGTGTTTATTTATTTGAATTGAATTGAATAGTTTTGAACTGAAAAATTTGATTCCACAAAAAATATCAAAATGGTTAGTATTGTACTTGTGGACTTTGTGCGGTGGGGTACAAGTTATTTAAGAGGAAGTACTATGTGATCGTTTTTTACAATTTGTGGTAAACTGATCGATCCTATAATTGGCCTGCTGCATTGACGCTGTAGATTGAAATGCTATGCTGCCTTAACAAAAAAAATTTGTGCCACCACCATGTAATTCTCCATTGACTTGTTGTAATGCAGCGTGCATTAAGAATGCTATGCCGGCTATGACCTGGACGTGGACAGTGACTACACATCGCTTTATCTGTGTTGGTGAAAATCGATCATACTTAAAACCAAACCTATTTAGTACGATATCGCGATCTTTTAAAGAATCCCGAATACTCTGTGGGACGACCGGTAACATATTTCCTTAATTATTATAACTTCGGTATTGTTTTTCAGCGTGAGTGTGTCTCCATCCACGTTGGTCAGGCCGGGGTCCAAATCGGGAACGCTTGCTGGGAACTTTTCTGTCTGGAACACGGAATCCAGCCCGATGGACAGATGCCCAGCGATAAGACGATCGGAGGTGGTGATGATTCTTTCAACACGTTCTTCAGCGAGACTGGAGCTGGGAAACACGTACCCAGAGCGGTATTCGTTGATTTGGAACCAACTGTTATTGGTTAGTTCACTACAGTTTCTTTCATTGGAACTTTTACAGCCGGCCACATGAATGGAACTTTATTATTCAGTATTATTTATTAAGTAATACAAAATATAATTGTATTGTTACCAAGTAATACAAAAACTCTTCAAACTTCAACACATCCCAGTTAATTAGTGATGATAAGGAAATTTCTTCATTAATTTATTGTGATAAGGAAATTTCTTCATTAATTTATTGTAATTTGTTTTAACAATTTGTTCTTTTATGTGCAGATGAAGTTCGTACTGGCACTTACCGGCAACTTTTCCACCCGGAACAGATGATCACCGGCAAAGAAGATGCCGCCAACAATTACGCTAGAGGCCACTACACTGTTGGTAAGGAGTTGGTTGACACGGTCCTTGATCGTCTGAGGAAACTAGCTGATCAGTGCACTGGTCTTCAGGGTTTTCTCATCCATCATAGTTTCGGTGGAGGTACCGGATCAGGATTCGCTTCACTTCTCATGGAGCGACTCTCAGTCGACTACGGAAAGAAATCGAAACTTGAGTTCGCCATCTACCCCGCCCCACAGATCTCAACTGCTGTTGTTGAGCCGTACAACTCCATTCTCACCACCCACACCACCTTGGAGCACTCTGATTGTGCCTTCATGGTTGACAACGAGGCTATCTACGACATCTGTCGTCGTAATTTGGACATCGATCGACCAACCTATACCAACTTGAACCGTCTGATGGCCCAGATCGTAAGTTCGATCACAGCATCGTTGAGATTCGATGGCGCCTTGAACGTGGATCTTACCGAGTTCCAGACCAACTTGGTCCCCTACCCCCGTATCCACTTCCCTCTTGCCACCTACGCCCCCGTCATCTCTGCTGAGAAGGCCTACCACGAGCAACTTACTGTTGCTGATATCACCAACGCTTGCTTTGAACCCGCCAACCAAATGGTGAAGTGCGATCCTCGACACGGCAAGTACATGGCTTGCTGTCTGCTATACCGGGGTGACGTGGTACCCAAGGATGTCAATGCATCTATCGCCACTATTAAGACCAAGCGAACCATCCAGTTCGTTGATTGGTGCCCCACCGGCTTCAAGGTCGGTATCAACTACCAGCCGTCCACTGTCGTACCCGGCGGAGATCTGGCCAAGGTACAGCGAGCCGTCTGCATGTTGAGCAACACGACAGCCATAGCCGAGGCCTGGGCTCGTCTCGATCATAAGTTCGACTTGATGTACGCGAAACGAGCTTTCGTCCATTGGTACGTCGGTGAGGGAATGGAAGAGGGAGAATTCAGCGAGGCTCGTGAGGATCTCGCGGCTCTGGAGAAGGATTACGAGGAGGTTGGAGTCGATAGTGGTGGAGTTGAAGATGAGGATGTCGAGGAATATTAAATATTCCTTAGCTAAACTATCTTTAAAAATGATAATTGACAGCATAACTGACTAGTCTCTGTGTAAACAATAAAATGTGATGCTTTTTTTGTGCAGTTTGATGTTTAAATTATTTTTACTTATTGTTATTGTGTATGAGCCATCAGTGATCAGTTCTAATTTTACTAGGGCCATTTTTCGGGGTGTTTGTGGGGGTCAGAAGCCATAATTGTCGCAAGGCAATGAATATGGCTTTAGACTCACATTACACATACCATACCGGTACGCGTCCATTTGGAGGGCGGTTTGGTACGGTTGTAGGTGTTCGTCCGTGGCTTACCAGTTCTGCAGCATAAACCCCAGACTTTTATTGCAGCTTAGTGGTAAACAGTTATATAGAATATACTGTATATCGTAATTTAAGTTTGGCATAAGCGCACTTATATTGGTCTATATATATATATTTATTTATTTTTGGATGCATTTATTTCAATGTAATGTGGGACGGGGTAGTCTATTAGAGTGGCTGGGTCGCACTCGATCAGAGATTTATAGTACATACAAATTTTCGATAGTTATATAGAGGGTAAAACTGGCAGGCTGAGGCTTCAATTTGAATGAAATAAGACAATATGATAATGCTCTCCATAGCGATTAGTTGGCCCAAATATGATCTCCCACTCCATAGCGAAATATTCATCCGGTCTGGTAGCTCAGTACACTCACCCAGCTGATGATAACCAGAAGTTTGAAACCCAGGTACCGGGTTCGAGCCCCAATAGGGCCGGTTGATATTTTTCGCTATGGAGAGCATTATCATATTGTCTTATTTACATTGTATATTTAATACACCGCGTCACTCACCCCACAACAATTCAATTTGAATGAAAACTAAGTTTTACTTTATGTGATTTTCTAAGTCCCCAAGACTGGATCGTTATATTGTAGAAATAATGTGAAATAATGTCCCAAAAATATGTCTTCAGTTATTATTATTGCCCACTAGCTGTTTCCTGTTTAAGCTTACACAGACTTGTTCCGGTCGTACTGGCCGACTGGCCTTTCCAAACTCTATTGTTGGTGGCGCAACAGGGGCGTGGCCTGATTGGTTGGTTGACATCCATTGAGACCCTTCCACCTGAGCGTTTGTTCCACCTATTTTCCTGATGAGCGAGCGTGAACTCACTTACCATCGATATTGGCTCGTCGTTTTTGGCTAGTGTATCATAAGTGAAGATTATACGATTTCCTACTTTGGAATCTCTTGGAAGTCTTTCCACGTCACGAAATTGAAATTAGTCACGAAAAAGTCACGAAATTCAAATATTGTTACATATTTGGAATCCTTGTAACGCAAGCTTTTTAATGATATCTATAAAGCGAGGTTAGTGTGAAGAATGGCGATGATAGGAGATGTGCAATTTCGCAAAAAAAACTTTTTTAAATCTTATAAAAAAATGTAAAGGCAAAATCGAAACTTCTGGCTTCATTTTAACAACCACGGTGAGTAGAACTACTCAAATTTCAAGCAATATGATAAAGATCTGTAAAAAAATTTGGGGGTGGGGGGGGGGGGGGGGGGGGTCCGTGTCATCAGAAAATGACACTATATTACGGGTCATGGTGTAGTTATATTGTATTTGTATTTTAAAATAATATACTATTATTCTATTTACATTACAATTTTTCCTTTGCGAAGTGTTGACATGGTCTTTCGAAGTATTGACATGGGGTAAAAATTTACTATAAATAGGCGCTCTTCAAACCATTCGAATTGTTGACTTTTCTTTTCTTTTCTTTTCTTTTCTTTTCTTTTCTTTTCTTTTCTTTTCTTTTCTTTTCTTTTCTTTTCTTTTCTTTTCTTTTCTTTTCTTTTCTTTTCTTTTCTTTTCTTTTCTTTTCTTTTCTTTTCTTTTCTTTTCTTTTCTTTTCTACTTTCCTTTCCTACTTTCCTTCCTTCCCCTTCCTCCCTTCCTTCCATCCATCCATCCATCCCACCATACTTCGTCCTCCTCAGAGAAAACAAAATTACCCCCATGTGAAGTTTCCTGTACTGTTTGGGAAAGTAACTCAGTCTCTCATTTCTGCCAATGGTTGTCTATGAGGAATGCGCTCCGAGAAGGTAGTTTTTTTTCCACGGGAAAGGGAAAGTACAGGACACTTAACAGGGGTCGTCTTTACTAACCGGCATAGTTTCGGAGGTTCTAACGGTCTTTACTAACCGGCATAGTTTCGGAGGTTCTAACGGTCTTTACTAACCGGCATCGTTTCGGAGGTTCTAACGGTCTTTATTAACAGTTACTATAATTTACTTTTGTTCGGCACTAGCGTAGGACGAAGTAAGCGGCTTAGAATACGGGTACCACTGTTTCAACCGTTGCCTATTATCCACCTCTAGCGGGAGTCGGGAGAATTTCTAAGACCCAAACAAAATCTGTTTCAAACTTTTGACAGACTACATGACGTGTATCAAGTTCGAATTAATTTCATCACAAATTGACTGAGTTATCAGCCTCAACTATTTGCCGACAGACAGACAGTTAGAGCGACAGATGGACCGACCGACAGTTGCTCCATCAACTACTATTCACAACCTACAGTTATCATTTTCCGTGTTGGAAGCGCCGGGGTCACTTATGATAATCGAAAATAGTAAAGAAATTAAAAGATTAAACCAATATTTATTATTACTATAGTAAAAATTAAAATTAAAACACGACACACAAAATAATTTCAGAATCAAATTTTTAAGACATGGTATCTACATAACAAATAAGAAAACGTATTCAATGTAACTAAAAAGATGAGATATGGAATAATTCGATTGATGTAAAAGGAGCAATAAAGAGAAAAGTAGCCAAAACTTATAAAAATCAGTGAAATTAGAGACAAAAGGGCATAAACTGTCGCCTCATATAACCGGGGTTAATGCCAAATATTATTGCATAATTAAACATCAGGGATACAATACCAGTTAAGGCAATATTTGCACTGAACACTACAAACAATGATCTTTTAGAGTATGTTTGTTGTTTTTAAGAAACTTCATCTATTTTTTACCACTAAAATATCTCTATTTTGGTCTTTCCTGTATCTTGCCCAAAAAAGTAATTGTCAGTCAATGTACAAAAGAACTGACAAAAACCTTTAAATACAGAGGGGAGTGACACACCCACAAGATGGCGACGTAAAAGTTAAAATACAGAGGGGAGTGACACACCCACAAGATGGCGACGTAAAAGTTAAAATACAGAGGGGAGTGACACACCCACAAGATGGCGACGTAAAAGTTAAAATACAGAGGGGAGTGACACACCCACAAGATGGCGACGTAAAAGTTAAAATACAGAGGGGAGTGACACACCCACAAGATGGCGACGTAAAAGTTAAAATACAGAGGGGAGTGACACACCCACAAGATGGCGACGTAAAAGTTAAAATACAGAGGGGAGTGACACACCCACAAGATGGCGACGTAAAAGTTAAAATACAGAGGGGAGTGACACACCCACAAGATGGCGACGTAAAAGTTAAAATACAGGCAACAAAATACCATCATGTGTAACTTAATGTAAAACACACTTATTTACTAACTACTAAACGTGAGTTAAATAATACGGGTAGGGCGGGTTCTCTTAAAAAGACCTAAAAAGCGTTGATAATTAAAATTAAATAAAGCGAATAACATTAAAACAATAAATCACCATATCAATGGAACAAATTAAAAGATGAAAAGCAGCATAGTGGAAGTAAAATATTACCTATAAAATAAGTTTACTTAAATAAGTTAACAAGATTTACGTCAAAGGTTTAAGAAGCGAAATAAAATATTTATTAAATACACTGCGGCATTCGCGTACGTCAAACACGCGCGCTATGGAAAAATTATGAAATGCTACAACTGATTCACAGCCAATGAATTTATAATACCAAGCGCGTGAAAAATAAGAGGTGAAAGTGAATCAAATATTTGGAATAAAAACTCCATAAAGACAGAATAAATTATCAATGACGTGAGTGAGAAGTGATGAGATTGCACGATTTCAGCAAATAATAGCTTGACGTTTTGATACGTAGTCTGTATGAAGGGCGGCATATAAACTTAGCTATAAGCACCGGTTATTGACTCTGAATCAATCCTATTCAATCACTGATTGAAGGAAATAGAATTGGTTAAAAAGTTAAGAAATAAGTCAATACGTCAACAATAATACGATAGTAATAAGTCAATAACGATAAAAAACGATTTCAATATTTTGTATCAGCGCTTCGAAATTAACTACCCAAATTTGATTTTGGCAAATTATAATTTGTTTCTAAATTAAAATTGTTTTATTGTACTCATCCAATAATTTTTCTTTTTCCTCAAAAACTATTGGTAGTCTTAAAGGTTACAATGCAAGGTGATTCCGTATTATAGTCTTCCATGATTCAGTTCGAGAAAGTTGAGTGAGTGCTTTAAGCTAAATATATATTGTATGCGCCATTCCTATTGCAACGACCGACTGCGCGTTGGTATTGGGATCTGCGGAATATCTGAGGTATAAACAAATACCTAAACTAATGCGGTTGTCAACTGGAACAATTTAAGTCCACATAGTTACTAATTCGTAACAGCAGAGTGCTAGAGCTTTAAATGTTCTTATATCGTAGGGTAACATTACTATCATTCCTCAAATACGCATAAAAAAAATCGAAGCCAACCATACAGAATTAACATGGCATCAACTGTTTCTAAAAACCGACAACCGCATCGAATGGTATTAGCTTAAGATACATACGATCATCACCTCTTATTATAATTATATCAACTAGCGTAAAAGAACACATTCTAAAAACAAACGCCATTAAATATTACCTAACGCTACTACATGTAGCTACAATAGCACCATAGCTAATTGGGCTTTCAACTTTACTTGACACACCGAAAGTTTAGTTGCCATATGTTCCCAGTCTGTTTATAGTTGTATCCATGGGATACGTTGATATCACCACGGAGACATGGGAACGCTACTCTCCATGTGTTGGTAAGGATGTTTGTGACTGCTACTAGGGGGCGTCAGCATACTGAACATAGGGCTTCCCCTTGAGGATGGAGTCAGCTGGAGTTCCATAAGTCGTCGAAGATCCATCGACCGCTCCTATAATAATAATAAACTTAATAGTTAACCAATCCACCAATAACAGAAGCAACCTACCAATAGAGTAAGACCAAAGCCTACCAACCTACCAATAGAGTAAGACCAAAGCCTACCAACCTACCAATAGAGTAAGACCAACGGATAACAACCTACCAATAGAGTAAGACCAAAGCCTACCAACCTACCAATAGAGTAAGACCAACGGATAACAACCTACCAATAGAGTAAGACCAACGGATAACAACCTACCAATAGAGTAAGACCAAAGCCTACCAACCTACCAATAGAGTAAGACCAACGGATAACAACCTACCAATAGAGTAAGACCAACGGATAACAACCTACCAATAGAGTAAGACCAACGGATAACAACCTACCAATAGAGTAAGACCAACGGATAACAACCTACCAATAGAGTAAGACCAACGGATAACAACCTACCAATAGAGTAAGATCAACGGATAACAACCTACCAATAGAGTAAGACCAACGGATAACAACCTACCAATAGAGTAAGATCAACGGATAACAACCTACCAATAGAGTGAGACCAAAGCCTACCAACCTACCACTAGAGTAAGACCAAAAGCCTACCAACCAAACCAATAGAGTAAGACCAACGGATAACAACCTACCAATAGAGTAAGATCAACGGATAACAACCTACCAATAGAGTGAGACCAAAGCCTACCAACCTACCACTAGAGTAAGACCAAAAGCCTACCAACCTACCAATAGAGTAAGATCAACGGATAACAACCTACCAATAGAGTAAGACCAACGGATAACAACCTACCAATAGAGTAAGACCAAAGCCTACCAACCTACCAATAGAGTAAGACCAACGGATAACAACCTACCAATAGAGTAAGACCAACGGATAACAACCTACCAATAGAGTAAGATCAACGGATAACAACCTACCAATAGAGTGAGACCAAAGCCTACCAACCTACCAATAGAGTAAGACCAAAAGCCTACCAACCAAACCAATAGAGTAAGACCAACGGATAACAACCTACCAATAGAGTAAGACCAACGGATAACAACCTACCAATAGAGTAAGACCAAAGCCTACCAACCTACCAATAGAGTAAGACCAACGGATAACAACCTACCAATAGAGTAAGACCAACGGATAACAACCTACCAATAGAGTAAGATCAACGGATAACAACCTACCAATAGAGTGAGACCAAAGCCTACCAACCTACCAATAGAGTAAGACCAAAGCCTACCAACCTACCAATAGAGTAAGACCAACGGATAACAACCTACCAATAGAGTAAGATCAACGGATAACAACCTACCAATAGAGTAAGACCAAAGCCTACCAACCTACCAATAGAGTAAGACCAACGGATAACAACCTACCAATAGAGTAAGATTAACGGATAACAACCTACCAATAGAGTAAGACCAACGGATAACAACCTACCAATAGAGTAAGACCAAAGCCTACCAACCTACCAATAGAGTAAGATCAACGGATAACAACCTACCAATAGAGTAAGACCAACGGATAACAACCTACCAATAGAGTAAGACCAACGGATAACAACCTACCAATAGAGTAAGACCAACGGATAACAACCTACCAATAGAGTAAGACCAAAGCCTACCAACCTACCAATAGAGTAAGACCAACGGATAACAACCTACCAATAGAGTAAGACCAAAGCCTACCAACCTACCAATAGAGTAAGATCAACGGATAACAACCTACCAATAGAGTAAGACCAACGGATAACAACCTACCAATAGAGTAAGACCAAAGCCTACCAACCTACCAATAGAGTAAGATCAACGGATAACAACCTACCAATAGAGTAAGACCAACGGATAACAACCTACCAATAGAGTAAGATCAACGGATAACAACCTACCAATAGAGTAAGACCAACGGATAACAACCTACCAATAGAGTAAGACCAACGGATAACAACCTACCAATAGAGTAAGACCAACGGATAACAACCTACCAATAGAGTAAGACCAACGGATAACAACCTACCAATAGAGTAAGACCAAAGCCTACCAACCTACCAATAGAGTAAGACCAACGGATAACAACCTACCAATAGAGTAAGACCAACGGATAACAACCTACCAATAGAGTGAGACCAAAGCCTACCAACCTACCACTAGAGTAAGACCAAAAGCCTACCAACCTACCAATAGAGTAAGACCAACGGATAACAACCTACCAATAGAGTAAGACCAAAGCCTACCAACCTACCAATAGAGTAAGACCAACGGATAACAACCTACCAATAGAGTAAGATCAACGGATAACAACCTACCAATAGAGTAAGACCAAAAGCCTACCAACCTACCAATAGAGTAAGACCAACGGATAACAACCTACCAATAGAGTAAGACCAAAGCCTACCAACCTACCAATAGAGTAAGACCAACGGATAACAACCTACCAATAGAGTAAGATCAACGGATAACAACCTACCAATAGAGTAAGACCAAAGCCTACCAACCTACCAATAGAGTAAGACCAACGGATAACAACCTACCAATAGAGTGAGACCAAAGCCTACCAACCTACCACTAGAGTAAGACCAAAAGCCTACCAACCTACCAATAGAGTAAGACCAACGGATAACAACCTACCAATAGAGTAAGATCAACGGATAACAACCTACCAATAGAGTGAGACCAAAGCCTACCAACCTACCAATAGAGTAAGATCAACGGATAACAACCTACCAATAGAGTAAGACCAACGGATAACAACCTACCAATAGAGTAAGACCAAAAGCCTACCAACCTACCAATAGAGTAAGACCAACGGATAACAACCTACCAATAGAGTAAGACCAACGGATAACAACCTACCAATAGAGTGAGACCAAAGCCTACCACTAGAGTAAGACCAAAAGCCTACCAACCTACCAATAGAGTAAGACTAACGGATAACAACCTACCAATAGAGTAAGACCAACGGATAACAACCTACCAATAGAGTAAGACCAACGGATAACTACCTACCAATAGAGTAAGACTAACGGATAACAACCTACCAATAGAGTAAGACCAACGGATAACAACCTACCAATAGAGTAAGACTAACGGATAACAACCTACCAATAGAGTAAGATCAACGGCATGAGTTTGTATGTTGTGGTAATCCTCAGGGGATACCTTGCTGAAACACTTTAGTTCGGCCGGAACTGATGATTCATGTAGAGTGGTTTTGCAGGCAGACAACCACTGCACACAGGGGCTGATAGACTCCCACGAAAGGCCTAAAATACAAAAAGTATTTATAAATTAATTAGTACCAAAATATGGAGACAAAACGTAATAATTAATTGAAATGTTAAAGCTTATAGAATTATAAAGGTAAAATAAAAATAAAATAAAAGTAAGTATAAAACTAACATAAATAAAAAAATCTAATATTATTTGTTTATGGAACTTACCTGAAACACCCAACGCGATCTCCTGATTGGACAGATGGTAGATGACGGCGGCGGCGAGGACACTGTAGGGGAACTGCAGGGCGGCAATGTCGAGCATAGCGAGGTCCACTAACAGAGCGCATCTAACGAAAGCGTCGGGTGCGAACTTGGTGATGAGGAACTGCTGGCTGGGACAGACTCGTCTACCTGGCAGTGTCGGCTCATCTGGTAAGGAGTACAGGTACTGGGCTAACTGAAGGTAGACCTGGATCCAACTGTTCACCGTCATTGGTTGCAAGTCCCAGTTCAACGCCTGAAAATCAAAGATAATTAAATAAATAAGAATCAGTCAATCTAAAAAATCTATCATTTATTTCGGGAAAAGTAAAGAGTTCTAAATGGGTTTACAAATTTACATTTGCAGTAAATTGTTTTCAGTGTTTTCTTTTAATATGTTTTTAAAAGAAGCTCCCAAATAAGATGCTACGACACTACAATAAAAATTAATAACAATTAAATAATGCCAACATTATTATCAATCAAACAAGGGCGGTCGTCCTGGAAACAAAATACAAATACATGGAGTGCGATAAATAAACATTACAATACTAGAGTATTATAGATAACAATGTTCCTGGAATGATTTGGCTTGCGCCACACGTTTTAATAGACAATATATTATTCATGTTTAGTTTAATTAAAATGTAATTTCAGAATGCTATAAAAATATTCAAGGAAATAATTATTATTATACAATACTGATAAATTTGTTATAAATTTACGCGATTTAAGTGTTTTTGTGAGTTAATAATAACTAAGAGATTGTTATTAAAATCAACATCATGGGCACTAAAACAAAACTGAGTCCCCAAGAGCTAGCCGAACTGAAACAAAGAGCAATCATCTATTACCAAGACAACGGGGTACCGCTGAAGATGGAGAAGGTTCTTAACAATTTGTTCATTGAGTCCCCTTTAGATGTCTATGGATATCTGTCCGATTACTTCGAGGCTTCGGCGTTACCTATAACAATTACCCGGGTTGCCGGGGAACCGACGATAGACCAGCGGGGGGAGTCCACAACGCGAGTGGAGGTCTACGGTTTGCGACACGGCAAAGAGAAGATGTTAGCGAGTCACGTCGTGGCAGACAGACCGAAGGGGGAGGCGAACGGTTCGGTGGAACAGCGGGCCAAGTCGGACGCCGAGAGAACCGCTCATTGCGGGGGCGGGATCGCCTTGCTGGAGACGACGGTGGGGGCGGTGGTTGCGGGACGACGCGTCGACCAACTCGAGGAGTGCGACCGACTCGTCGTCGACGTCGTTCGGAACCTCGAGGTCGACGAGGAACGTCGACTCGCGGAGGAGACCAAGTCGAGCGAACCGACGTCGCCGACTCCGGCCGTAGTCGCGACGAACAAGCGGACCCGGTCCCCGAAATCCGGAAAGAAAGTCGGTAAAGAGAAGGAAACCGTCGTCCAGCAGAACGCGGAACCTCAGCCGTACGAGTTGCCGGGCAACGCTATCATATCGGGGTTGTCCGCCGCGCTCGTTAAAGTTCGCAGCGCCTCTACCGGCCAACCCGCTCATCAAATAGTCGCCAACATCGCGGGTCAAGAAAACTCTGATTCCGTGCCCATCGCAATGCCGGTTCCCATGACAACAGTGTTTTTCGGCGGGAAATCTGCGGCGGGGAAACAGAACCTCGTAAAGGAGCTCATGATAGTCCCACGGACGGATCTACCGACTCCTGAGACGGTCGCTTTGGTAGCTAAGGTCTATCGGGCGTTGGGAGCCATGGTAACGGGAAAGTTCGGGGTCGCGACGCGAGTCACTGAGTCGGCGTGTTGGGTACCGCCGGCGGACCGACCGGAAGTTCTACTCGAGTTGGTTAAAGACGTCTGTACGGGTCTCGAGTTGACGGTGGGAACCGATGTGAACGTGGCGATAAACTGCGCGGCTCACGAGATTTACGTGGCGGATAAAGGAAAGTACGAGATGATAAACGGGATTGTTAAGTCAGCCGAAGAGCTGATCGAAGTTTACGCGGATCTTTTAAATCGCTACCCGTTTATCGTGGCGCTCGTCGACCCGTTGCGGAAGGAGGAGGCGGACAATTGGATTTCTCTGTGCGAGAAACTCTCGGATCGTTGTCTGATCCTCGCTGAGTCTGCGGTTGGGTCGCCGGAGCGCTGGGGGGTCGAACCCCCGTCCGTGCGCTGCAGCGGGTACATCGTGGTCCCGGATCGACGGACAACAGTCTCCGATGTCAGGTTGGCGGCGACAAACGCGCGTCGCCAGGGTCTCGCGTTCGTCGTCGGGAGCCCGGTGGGCGGCGTCGACGACGGGTTCGTCGCCGATCTTGCGGTCGGTTTGGGCGCCGAGTACCTCCGGTCCGGGCCGCCGTGCCGTGTCGCTACGTACCAGCGACTCGCCGATATTGCGAGGGAGTTGGATGCGAGTTCGCGAATCCGAACGAGGGATGGGGAGATACGGTTCCCGGATACAGCCCCACCGGAACCAGAACCGCAACCAGAAGAAACGGAAACGGATCTAGACAACCCCGTTACTGAATCAAAAGACACTGAGAACTCCGCAGATGATCTAGTTAATGACAGGAGTGAAGAACAAACCCAGGATGATATAATATGAGAGTTAAACCATTAATGTATCATATTTTATTATTAAATAATTAGTAATTATTGTTACATCATTTTTTCCTATTGGACAGACCTTTAGCATTTCGAGTTCCGTTCTCAGTATATCAGCATCGGTGCATGCTCCATCTGTGACGTAAGCAAACTCGGAGAGTTTAGGTGGGTAGATTTCCTCCAGTTTGGCGGCTATGAACAAGGCGGTTATACCTGAAAAGGTAGTAATATTAATAATATTAAAAGGCATCCATCCGCAGACATTATCGACCTTTTCACCAAAATTTAACAGGGAAATCATTCAATTATTCAGTTTCCACTAAAATAGTATTAGTTATCATTAAAATAACTTGATTACCACCAATATTGGAAATGAGCACGCTGCAGCGCCACTTTATCCTAACCAAAGCAATAAACGAAATTCAATAGAAAGTAATACAATATGTTACATATTTCAGTGATTATAAAAAATACATTTTAGTGACAATTTAGTAAAAAAAAACATTTTATTTAGTGGAAATAGCAAATAATTTAGTGCCCAAATTCGATTCGCAACCCGGACATGCCATGGGGCTTCGGACCACTCAATGGAATCACGCAATATGTAGAATAAACTTGTTTCAATAAAACTGAAAAAAAAACAGTCGAATTTCGGTCGATTTAAATTAGCGACAGAAAGTTCTTATTTCCGGTACTTTTACACGTTGATAACTTTTTTTTAATGTTATTAAAGGATCAACTTACCGACTAACTGCAGATGTTGTTTGGGGCAATCTGACGTCAAAGCTAAGTAGCGATCTATGTAGTCCTGGGACAGGTAGAAGGTCTCCCGATGTAAACGGTAGACTTCGCAGACTTCCTGCATCCAGTCTAGCAGAATGGACCTCATACGGGCCTGTAGGTTCGGGTGCCGGGACAGGTAGCAATGGTGACGTCCGTATGTTCGTTCCTTTAGTCTAAAAATTATGTGAGATAAAAATAATTAACGGTAACAGCAATGGAAGAGAAGGCGGGGGGGGGGGGGGGGGGGGGGGGGGGGGGTCAGGTTCTTATTAGGATAGGGTTATATTGTTATAATTATTGTTTGTAGTACCCGACCAACATACCCTAACCTAACAAGAAACCAACCAATATCCCATCCCATCATATCCAATATCCACTTCGACTCTCGCACCCAATTTATCCTTTTCTTATACATCGAAAGGTTACAATATTTTTCTACGAATCTTAACGAGATCAGATCAAGTTTGAAACAGATATAATTTTAGATTCCGACTCTTTACTCTTTACCGATTCTTTACTGGGCTATGCAGAATTTTTATTTTAGATTTCAATCTTTAGCTACAATCGGTTAAAAAAAACGCTGCAACTATTGTGTCTTTGCACCAGTTACCGACCCTATAGTTTTATGTCTGCATCGATAGAAATCTGTAAAAAACATCTGAATTTGTATGCCAAATAGCCGAGATGAGCATTCGATATAGTTACATGATTTATTCAACTGCGGAATTTATCCGTATAAATTGATTTGTAGCCCACATCAAACGGTTATAGGTATGAGGTTTGGTTTGACCGGTTTTTATCAGTGGCCCAATATTAATGGCCGTTAGAGAAAAAATATGAGCTTTATTGGTTTTGCGCCAGCCAGGTATGCGACTAATATTTCTTAGGTTCCACCACATTCCACGAATTAATAACGCCACTACTACAGAGGACATACATTCAGCAATAATGCGATATATAGCAGTGAGCCGGCTTTGATAAAGGGCAAAGCCCTTGGCAAGCGTTGTCAGTTATTATAAAGGCTGTAAGCACGCAAGGGAACATCACAGATGGACTTTGTCTCAAACAAGAGAGGAGCTGAGCGAGAACAATACCAGATAGCGGTTAGTTCAATATGGTTGGAGTTACCTTCACACCCATAACTCCACAAAGAAACTCACCTCATGGCGTTCCACAGTTGCGATCGGTCTGTCCAGTTCAGCGGCGGTATGGGTGGGAGTCTGCAGGTCGAGGTTTGAGCCTTGGCTAGCAGATCCGTTGGACTGGGAAACTGGAGCCGAAATGGCCGAAAGTTAGGGTTTATCTAAAAAAAAAATAATCGGATCGTAAAACGAGTTAAAATTATTTAAATAAAATCTGACTAATTACATACAGTAAAGTAGTATTACTCGTGTATAAATATTAACATTACACATTGTAGCACATTAGTGTGCTGATCTCAGTGAAGTTTGTTGTAAGAACGATCGTAGTGAGTCAGTGAAAATGGAAATACGAAGATCAAAAGAAAGTAAGTATGGATGCAGTTTATTTCAAATTTATAATACTATGAAGATATAATATAATATAATGAAGATATTTCTGATTCGAAGATATTTGCTGCTTAAAAGTGCAACAATTTTGGAGGAATATTTAGGATTTTATAATTAGAATGTAATGTATAATGGGCGGGGTGGGCATTAGAGTAAAAAAATTGTGGAACTACTAATATTAAGAAAAATTCACACACGCAGTCAAAATTTATAGATATTTTGGCGTTTTTGCACTTGCCTGTACAGATGGAGCTACTAGTTAGTGTTTCAATGTATAAATAATAAAAATTAACGAAAAATACCAAAAACGAAAATTTGAACTAAAAGTGAAACTGTTATTAAATATTAGTATATATATAGTAGTATAATATTACTAAATTATTATCTTTATTTCGACCCTATTAAATCTTAAAATATAAAGAAGAACAAACAAGGTTTGTCTGCCGATGCTGTCGCAGCAACAGTAAAGCAATTTCAATTTTCAGGTTCAGTTTAATTTTAAAGTTACTTTAATGCTCTTCGATTCCTATAACAAAATTTGAGAAATTATATCAAAATATTACAATTGAAGTAGAAGCTTGAGTAATCACAATAATTACGGATTATATTTATCCGTAATATTTCTCTACATTTCCTGGCTTGGCCCCCTGAGAATGCCTTCAACTGCGGGACGAAACCTATCGATCGGCTGGCTGCTGTCAGCTGATCACTGAGTGCATGCAACATCTAGAGGTCTAGTTGTTTTTTATTCTTTTACATACTTTGGTACTAACACACCTACCGGTAAGGTTTTCACTTAACGTGCTTGATAAATAAATAAATATAATCCCTTAAAAATATTACACCTTTTTTAACGACAAAAGTTCAACACATTTTTTCAGTAGCCGTTCCGTCACTACTTTCGTTAATGCAACAAATCACCCGGGTTATGAGCATACTGTAAAGTGTCACTGTACACACAAGTAGTTAGTAAAACAAAAAAACTGTCAGTATTTCAGTAATGTTGAAAAAATAGCTGAAAACCTACCATGGGGGAAGGACCAACTGGCTCTTCCGAAGGAGGTGTTTGTGACAACAGTGCATTGACTCCCAAAATAACACTCATAATTCAGATGTTAATTTAAATAAATAAATAAATATATAAATTAAACGAAATAAATACTAAAATACAAGTTACTAAAATAAAACTTATCTACTGAACGGATATCTGAGTCTGTTGAAATAACGGCGTGAGAGAGATAGCACCCCCACTTATACAGTTACCTCGTTGTACCATGATGGCTCATTGTGCCCGTTGATGCTAATGGGGCCCCATCCCCGCCATTATTATCCAATGAGCGGAGAGAACCCAAATAAAAGTTCTTCCCGCTAGGGCTAGCGGTATCCAAACCGGGTGGGGAGAGAGAGTGGACTCAACATCAGCGCAGGAGCTGTTCTTATTGGACTCAACTGTGATTTATTGTACTGCAGCGGGCCCCTGCTTCGGCGCGATTGTAACGGCACACACACCCCATCCCATCCTCCCGTTATTCCCAACGTTTCGCCAAGGACAATCCTTCATTCTAACAAAGGCTTCCAGTAAAACTGCCCTGGAGATTTGTGCACGCGTCCAAGTATTGCGTCAAGGAGCTGCTGGTCCGATGCTGCTGAAAGAGCTACAGTTAATTGCGCCGGCGAACAAAGGGATTTAGAGGATAACAGGCAGACTGGCGGAGGCTGAGGGGCTTAGCTTTGTGTTGGAAACCGTTAACTGATTCTGTTGGAACCAACGGTTTCTCCATGGAGGTCTAGGAAGTACGCTAAGGCATAATATAAGAAAACGGCCCTTCACATCACACCATAGAAAGAAGCAGCTTTTAGAACGCTTTTATTTAGCTTGGGAACGTTCGGCTATCTTATCCTGTTACGCAATAATAATCTTATTTAATTGCTGGGGTAAGGGGCAGGGCCCATGTGACTCATGTGTAGGTGTGTGTGGTATTACGGGATATTGATCTGAAGTGTAGACTGTAGCGGTACCGGGTAATATAGAAACGAGTTGTCAACGCAACATGAATAACTGCCTAGTCTACTCCATCTCGCCCATCCAATATAACTGTACCACCCAATTGTAATTATTATTGAGTATGAATTGTGGGGGCACTTCGGGTACAACTGTTTTCATATATGTGTGTAAACAAAATGTAAATTAGGACGTTTACAATTTGCTGGTCCCGAGGAATGTTGTACATAGTTAGTGGAAATAAAGAATAATGTAAACTACTTTGTCACACCACAAGTTTATGTGTTGTATAAGAATATTTACAGAGGTTAATGATAAAAATTGATGTTAATAGTAAATGTTAGTCAAGAAGTTTCATTGTGTTGTAGGCCACGGATTAATAACTATGAATTAAACAGTAATGCCCACGATGACGATGGTAAACATCACGTATATTTTATTATAATAATGTAAATAAAAACACTAATTGGGATATGAGTTGCGACTAACGACAAAGTCCCATCTCGCCAAATTAATAACAATTAAGGGAAAGGAGCAGGTTACAGAGGCGGATATTATAACCATAATAATAAGGGCTATGTCAATAGAACAGGTTACAGTTATTTTTGAGAGTAATCGGGTGTTAATTTGCGTCAGCGTTCCCTTTGGGAGGGTTCAATTTCGACTGGTCAATGCCAAGAGACCCCATCTCCACCATCTAACGTTGTGTGAAGTTATTTCGATCAAATAATTTGAATCACCTTAATAAAATTACTCGGAATTAAACATTTTCTGTGCTGCTACTGCTATAATATAGCACCCCTGTAAGGATCTTACTGCATATGAGACAAGCATTACATGCTTGTACAAACACAAACACGATAAAGCTATACGCAGGGTCATGGTATAGGATACAATTTCCACTTAAAAACGGGGATTGCACAAATATCAGCAGTAACGTATTACTACCAAAACCCATCAGCACCATGCAGGCTCAACGGATTAGTATAACAGGCCACTGGTTTTCGTATAACTGATCAACCTTCAACCTGTGCATCGGTGCATGCTCTTTTTCTACAGCGGCCTACAGGGGGGTGGGGGGTGGGGGGGGGGGGGGGGGGGGGCTTGACGCACATCCGATCTCGGCGAATTAATATCACGTCGCAATGTTAAACTATAATTTAAGGGAAAGGATCAGGGTGGTACTCAATAGAACAGGTTAAAGTTTGATATTTGAGAGTAATCAATCAGAATCAACCGTTATTTGCGTCGATTTTCTCCTGCGGAGTGTTATGAATTTTGTTTGCATCGAAAGTCCCTCCCTATCGGTTGACTACAAAACAAAGACGACCCAAGACCCAAATAATAAAGACCTGTACAACTTGTAAACTTTCGTTTATTGTTTTGGTTCCCCCAACACGCCTCCGTAACCTGCTCCTTTACTAACCTGTTCCTTTAAATGGCAATGGGACTTATCGCTCTCTGGGGCCTAACGCTCTTTGGGACCTAATGCGACTTTACCTCTTTGTTGTATACAGGTCACAAAGAGCGTTAGGTCCCATTGCCATGTAAAGGAGCAGGTTAGTATTATAATTGGGTCTTTGGTCCTTGTTTTTTAGTCCATATAGTCAGTCACCCCTCCCTATCTGCCTGAAAGATGAGCAGCAGTGCGGCCGGCAATGCGTCACATGTATGCGCCTCGTTTTCAGTTGTTTTCAGATTTCACATATGTTGTTGCTATTGGACCAGCAGACCGTTACGGTACAGTGCAGTGCTCCATCCAAGGACTACTATCCTGAGTATAGTAGTCCTTGGCTCCATCATACTTACTATTTACATTTACTTACTGCAGTAGCCTACTGGTACAGCTATTCTTCCTTCCATTGATCTACTTCGAAGTCCAAACTTATGTTTATCTGTAGGCCTAATTCAGTAATTCAGTAATTACCTTCACGGTGCAGTGCTAACGTGAGACTGTGCAGTACGAACGCGGCCGCTGAAATGGAAGCGGAAAACCTACAGACACGTATAAACAGACAGTCAACAGACGATGATGAGGTTGGGATAGAGAATGTGGATGACGTCACTTCAGATTCTTCAGAAAGCGACTCGAATAACGGTTCCGAGATCGACGTGTTAAACCCAGACCACGGAGACGACGGATTAACTGATCACCAGAGACGATTAAACCTTCGCGACTTGGACGTAAAGATCTCGGATACGACCACATTACTCACCACCAGTAACGGCAGTAGACTGTACCTAGTGGGCACCGCGCACTTCAGTGAGGAGAGTGTGACAGAAGTGCGGCAACTTATAGCCAAGGTTCAGCCGGATCTAGTCATGGTGGAACTATGTTCCGGTCGCACCCACATCCTACTAATGGACGAAGAGACTTTACTTCAAGAAGCTAAAAACGTAACTTTTCGCAAGTTAAAAATGTCTGTCCAACAACACGGAGTTGTTGCGGGCGTCATTCAAATCCTACTGTTAGTCATGGCTGCCCATGTAACTAAGCAACTGGGTATGGCGCCTGGGGGAGAGTTTAGAAGCGCTTTCCAGGCAGCCAAAAAGGTTCCGGGATGCAAAATTAATCTAGGGGATCGGCCTATCGGGATCACGATGAAACGGATAATCGCGAAACTGGGATGGTGGCAAAAAAGCAAACTGGCCTGGCACGTATTAACGAGTAGGGAAGATATAACATCAGCGGATGTTGAGAAGTTCAAAGATCGCGATATTTTGGAGAGCTTATTAAAGGAACTAACGGCGGATATGCCGATGTTAGGTCAGGTGTTGGTAGCTGAGAGAGACGTGTATATGACGCACCGACTACATCAGTGCGTCACCATGTCCGGCTGTCATCCCTCTGTGGTGGTTGGCGTGGTGGGGATAGGCCATACCGCCGGTATAGTAAACCACTGGGGGGCTCGAGAGACCCTGGACTGGCAGGGCGTCTGCGTCGTCCCAGAGACCTCCACCAGACGCCAACGGTTGTTCGCGGTCACAGTGCGTGGCATTAAGATAGCGGTGACCATCTACACGGTATATCGGCTCGTCTCCTGGCTCCACAGATATTTACCCGCCACTATCAAACTGCCATCCTCGGGGTTCGATAAGATGAACCCCTTCTCATGGTTTTAGCTGAATAAATAAATATCTTCACCCAACTGCGTTCTGTTTGTTGTAGAAACAATATAATACTACCGTATATTAATCACATATATAAACCTAATAATAAACATTGCATTTATTATTTGTTTCTTTTAGTCAAGAATGTTATTTAAAAGGGTATGGAGGTGCTGATGTTTCTCTGTGTACCGGTAGTATCATTTATTTAAATGTGAAGAAGGCAGTTTACCGGCCGTTTATCTTTATGGTTTCTTACGTGAATCTGGTGTCAACATAGCTCAGATACATTCAATATGCAGTTTGGAGTTAAACATTGAATTTATATTACTGAGTACAGATTAACTAATGAGATTTGTTATTTTGGTTATGCTGGTTTGCTAATCCGATTATAAGCTAAAACGGTATTAGTCACCAAATCATTCCGAGGTAAAGGTCGGTGGTACTGTAGCAGGTTGTAGTGTTTGACCATGACCATAAGTATAACTTGTGGTCTCGGTCCCATCTTGATTTTGTACTCTGATTCCTGAGGTCGTGGGTTCGAGTCCTGCAACGACCAGGGCGGTTTTAATTCGGCATGAAAGCTTTAAAGGGAAGTAGTCAGGGCACATCTCTGTATTGCATCCTTAAATGGTCGCTAAACGAGTATCAGTTATCTCTGGAGAATATAGTTCTGGAAATACGTCGTCAGACTTTGTGCGTAGTCCCTGGCCTAAAGACCCAGCAATTCTTACTTTACTTCGAATCTTAGCTTTATATCTGAACAAAATGAAATTGGCACAGCTTGTGTTGCTTGGTGATATAACAATTAAAACTGAATTGAATCTTTGAATCCTACAATTCATATGGAGCTTTCTTAATGTCAAATCTAGTTTAAGCCGCAACCATATTTTAATGAGCACACTTCGTCGTACAATTTTCCATGTTTATTGGTCTTGTACCGCATAAGTGCATTATTCCATAAAAACCAGGTGGATTTTGCCACATTTTACCGCCGGGTAAACCTCACATTCCGATATTATCTTCCCCATATTTTTTATTAGTAATAAATTATTAAATAACATCGTCATAATATGGTTATTCTTTGTTTAAATACATTGAATTGTTTGTTATTATGCCAAATAATAATAATAATATAGTATAGGATATGCTTTCGACAAATTTTTCATCCTATACAGATTGTGTAAGCCTCGTCATTATTGGTACGCTATTAAATAATAAATGTAGTTCACAGGCCATATACACACAGCCTACATCAGGACAATTTATTTAAATACCCATAGCTACTCGAATGTGTTTAGTTGCTGTGGGGGACGGAGTGGACTGGACCACCACAACAAAATATATTAAGTAATACAATGAAAGTTCCACAGATACCGCCTGGACGCTGGTGTTGGACAATTACGATATATTTTGCAGTGGGACTAGCGTAAATGTGTAAATTGTCAGAAAAGAGCCAAGAGGAATAGCCATTAACGGCTTTTGTTCCCTTGCTTCCCTGTATAGCGTTGATTCCTACGTAAGGTTGTCGGATTTACCTGGGAGGGGGGTCAGCTAATAGGAACTGGATTGTTGCTGTTTGTCCCAAATTAATGCCCACGCTGTAGTTAGGAAACTCTCGTAAATCCGGGACTTAACGTAATAAATGAGCATGTGCTAGCAGTAGCTAACATTAATTGGTTGGAGTTAGTGGGCCGGGGCAGAAAATGGGCCCCTTTCTCCACAAAGGAAAGCTCCCAGTTGGAAGCAGCAGGTATTGTTCTCAGCATCCACTAGCAGAAGCCCGGTTGGGAAGAAACCCAACAGACTGAGCAGGTATATTGCCATCACCGGCACTAACAGGGATGATTCATTTATCCTACCTTGAGTCTCATGAGTCATTCCTTCCATCATCTTGGGTAGATATTATATTCTCATTACTAGATGTTGACACTGACGGGTCACAGAAACAAACGTTATGTTATGGTTTTGACTTAAAATTTAGACTTTAATAATGATCATTGTCGAACGAAAATGCGTGCATCTTATTCTACTGAGACAGCATTGCCATTTATCCTTAGCATCATGATCATAAAATACAATTTCTCTACTATAGGCCCTACAATAATATTATTACAATTAATAATATATCGATTAGAATATTGGGGATGTGTTGTTCGACCGAGCTCAAAGCTAAAGATTTCAGTTTAAACAACCAGTACCGCTAGTCGGTGGGGGTTGACTTATTGAAGAGGCGAAATGAGATACGCACTCAATGCATATCTTCTTCAGTCAACGAATACTGGCCTCAATATATATTAATCACATTTGTTTGTTACAATAAAGCAATAAATTACCATCCCATCTCTCAATATTTTTCCCTAGCTCATTTATCTACATAAAACTCACCTCAAAATTGGTTGGAGTTGTATTCCTTTGTCTCTCTACTATATAGTCTTGGCGGCGTAAGTGCTCCAAACATGATTGGTCACTTAGTAAGGGCACGGGGGTCAATTCAGGAGTATCTGCTGATGTGGGAACCTTGAGGTGGTTGGGCAAGCCACTGCACAATGGAAGAAACGTCTGTGGAATGTAAATTATTGGATGAAGTTTCACAAAACCGCAAAATATCTCTCAAATGGTTTTAGTATCTGTATACTATTTTCCCTTAGTATACTAAATAAATAATATAACGTTATTTGTTAATTTACGTTAAATATGTTAAGTATAACAGACTTTGATTTTACTTTGCAGTTTACCTCCATGTGAAGAAAACCAGGGTTTCACTAAAAACCCAGGTTACAGAAGGCTGAATCTAACCAAAACAATAAATTAATTTGTAACTGTACAGGTTAAAAGATAGAAAGGAGCGCTATAGAACACTGAATAAGGATACTTTAAAAAAAATACAAATTGTTCATATATAAAATGCCGGTACCCCTTAGCAGAGTAAACTGCTCTTTGGTGCCGTCTCCCAGGTTGCGGATCGGGATAGCATTTCACACATCACACCAATTGTGATTTGTATGCTTAGACGATGAAATACCAATAAAATTTCGACCGAAAAATGAAAATGATGCAAAAAATAGACTGGAAAGAATGTGCAAAAAATTGAGATAATGGCGCAAAATGACCGCAAACAACAATAATTTATGTGTTTAGTGGCTAGTTGCTTTAAAACTTAATTTAATTTCATACATTGAGACCATTAAATGCTATTCTGATCGGCAACACGGCCCCCATCCTGGGTACCATGAACCCCTCCCTCTCTGACGGCCTCCACCCTGGGTACCATGGACCCCTCCCTCTCTGACGGCCTCCATCCTTGGTACCATGGACCCCTCCCTCTCAGACGGCCTCCACCCTGGGTACCATGGACCCCACCCTCTCTGACGGCCTCCACCCTGGGTACCATGGACCCCTCCCTCTCTGACGGCCTCCACCCTGGGTACCATAGACCCCTCCCTCTAATGCGTCCTCCATCCTGGGTACCATGGACCCCTCCCTCTCTGACGGCCTCCACCTTGGGTACCATGGACCCCTCCCTCTCTGACGGCCTCCACCCTGGGTACCATGGACCCCTCCCTCTCTGACGGCCTCCACCCTGGGTACCATGGACCCCTCCCTCTAATGCGTCCTCCATCCTGGGTACCATGGACCCCTCCCTCTCTGACGGCCTCCACCCTGGGTACCATGGACCCCTCCCTCTCTGACGGCCTCCACCTTGGGTACCATGGACCCCTCCCTCTTCGACGGCCTCCACCCTGGGTACCATGGACCCCTCCCTCTCTGACGGCCTCCACCCTGGGTACCATGGACCCCGCCCTCTCCGACGGCCTCCATCCTGGGTACCATGGACCCCTCCCTCTCTGACGGCCTCCACCCTGGGTACCATGAACCCCTCCCTCTCTGACGGCCTCCACCCTGGGTACCATGGACCCCTCCCTCTCTGACGGCCTCCACCCTGGGTACCATGGACCCCTACCTCTCTGACGGCCTCCACCCTGGGTACCATGAACCCCTCCCTCTCTGACGGCCTCCACCCTGGGTACCAAGGTCCCCGCCCTCCCTGACGGCCTCTATCCTGGGTTCCATGGGCCCCGCCCTCTCAGACGGCCTCCATCCTGGATACCATGGACCCTTCCCTCTTTGACGGCCTCCATCCTGGGTACCATGGACCCCATCCACCCTCTAATGCGTCCTCCATCCTGGGTACCATGGACCACGCCCTCACTGACGGCCTCCACTCTGGGTAACATGGACTTCGCCCTCTCAGGCGGCCTCTATGAGGTTCTGTCTCCCGCAACGGCTAACAACACGGGATATGATATTACGTTTAAATGCAAGTAATATTATTTAATTATTAGTTATTAAATAATTACAAATGGACTTCATCAATTATCTAATACAAATGGACTCCACCAACGTAAAACAATAGGTATCTATTTAGTCCATTAATTTATTATTAATGAATTAAATATTAGTTAATAATTAAATTATTAAATAATTTTCAAAGGTTTCCGCGAATAAAAAACATTAGAGGGAAGGAGCAGGTTACAGTGCCGGTGTATTGGTATTCTAACCAAAACAATAAACAAAATATTATTTCATGTGACCAATTTGCGCTGGAGACTCATTTAAATTTAAGCTTCAGATGTTTTTTAATGAGTTTTTTTGTCAGCTTTTATTAATCCTTAGTAGGCATTACTTACCATCATGGGATTTTGATTTTCACAATTACCATCGATTCTTGAATAATGCATTAAAGGCACTCTGGCCATGACTAGAAGACTGATAGATGAAAGCTCCGGTAAGTATTAACGGGTTGGCTATCAAATGTTAAATTGGTTGAAAGCACAAATAAAAGACTTCAATAAATAAAAACAACTACTTTTAAAAACTACAACTTAAACTTATTAACTAAACTTAGTTTAGTGTTTTACGCTGTCAACTGCAGAAGTGAGATAAAAATACGTGGGAATCAATAATTATGTCTAGAAGTAGAAACCTATCAGCTGGTAACTAATATATAAACCCCTGGAGGTCTGTTCATTGGACATAGGAATGTCGTTGGTTATAATATCCCCTTCCATGGATACAAGCATTCATTAATAGAGGCTCTCTTTATTAGTTCATTCATGTCTTTTGAACAACACAATGTTATTTGTATAGAAAACCCAGGTGTACACTACCCGTAGTAGTTGTAGTCTTCAACGGATAATTAGCTGATAACCATGTGTGTCGTTATTGTTAATGATAGGGGGAGGGGGGGTTAACAGTTTACAACCAGACATAGAAAACATCATTACACTGATATTTGAACTGATATGAATATGAAGCGACTTGTGTACA